>PVIH01003144.1:87767-168246 GCA_004025045.1 Sigmodon hispidus | reverse complement strand
TTTCTCTTGAGAATTATATTATTCAAACAAATCTCCTCACTGTTTCTTGATGGGCTACCCCTCCCTCTAGACCCTTCTTTCTATTCTGGGAAGGTGCCACCCTCTATTTTATCTTCTTGACCTCAGCTCCAGTCCTCAGCCTTCAAATTTGTGTACATGGTTCCTGGGTATGTATACAGCACCTTTGACCCCCTCCATTAGGGTAGACTTTCAGGTGATAATATTGTTTGTAATCTGTCTAAGAAAGATTGCCTAAGGATCAGAAGACAGACAGCCAGAGTTAACCATAGAGGTCAGGCAGTGGTGGCACATACCCTTAATCTTAGCAGTTGGAAGGTAGAGATCAATCTGGATCTCTGTGAGTTCAAGGCCAGCTTAACTACAAAGGATTAATACAGTCTAAAAGAAAAACAGAGCCAGGCAGTGTTGGCATACACCTTTAACCCCAGTACTTGGGAACCCATGCCTCTGTTCCCAGTATTTGGAAAGCAGACAGACATGCCTTTAATTTCAGCAGTAGGAAGGTTGTCACCGGAAATGATGTGGCTGGGCACAGAGAGGAACAGAAGTGCAGGAGACAGGCGCTTTACCTCACTGTGCTTCCCTTCCCTTTGTCTGAGGACTCAGGGATGCAGCCTGAAGAGTTGTGAGACAGGATCTTCCCCTTTCAGCTTCAGGGTTCAATAGCGGTGAGAAGTTTGTCTAGTGGCGTGTTCCTGTGTCTCTATGATCTTTAAGCATTTACCTCAAACTCATGCTCTGAGTTTTTATTAAGAACAATTAAGATTTCTGCAAAAGGACTCCATCCCCACTCTCTGGTCCCTCGATCCTATGTCACCTGAGGCCACATCTCACTCCACTCAGGGTTTCACATTTTAAGGTCTCATCCATGCTCTTCCACTCTTCTGTTTTCCAAATGTGTTCCCATTCTTTTTCTACGTATTCATCTACTTAATGGGCACTGATAGATAATGCAGCTGAGTTCCTGTTCACACATGACATGCCCTCTGTTGTCAGAGCACTTGTAACCCTGCCCTGCATACTGAAGTCACGCTGATCCAAAGACAGTAAAGAGCCATGTCATTGTTGTAATGCCAACTGCCACAAAGAGACTGTACTTTCAGGTAGTTTCTTATATCCAATAAGCAGGAAATGACTATGGAATTAATTTCTGATTGTTAGGTAACCTATTAGAAGTAATACTTATAGAAGGTTGAAGTAAGATGTGCTAAGGCCTTGTGGTAGGAAGGGGTGGAAGAAACAAATGGTAAGTGGCAGGAACTGAATGTCTACAGCAATTGAAGTCTGGAAAGGGAAGGAGTCTGAGACAGAGCCAGAAGAAGAAATGGACCAGAGTTTTCAGTGCATCAATTCCATCAGAGATTTGATTGTTCCTCACTGAAGTTATAATTGGAATCTATTGGCAGCAGTTCACTCTTTGTGTCCTAATGTTCCAGATTATTATTGCTTCACAGGATTGCGTTTGAGGATCATTAGATTCCCATAGATGTCTATAAAATGAATTTTGGACCAGCAGTGTAGTTTGGTTGTGGAGTGTATGCTTTGCATGCTTAAGGCCTGAGGTTCTAGTACCAGCACTAAACACCACTGACAAAAAGCAAATCTTACACCTAAACTGTATCTGTGAATAAAACACAGTTTTGATCCAAACCAAGGTATGTGCATTCTGAGTATGATGATTCTTCAGAGACACTATTACCTGGAATCTTTCCTCTCTGGCACAGGCCCACCTGGAATATCGGGAATGTTCTCTGGAGTTTTTTCCCTTCCTTCTCTCTTCCTCTTCCGTTTATGGGGAGTGGCATGGAAGTGGTAGTGTTTCTATGCTTGACCCCCTCAAGAAATCTGTTTGTGTGTAAGCTATTTATTAAATTCACAAAACATCTGATTCATTTCAGCTTCTGGATCCCATGTTTGTGGAGGGCAGAGGCCAGTCTGACTCTACTGCTTGGCCTCGTGCTTCCCTGTCTCTTACTCTGGGTCTTGTGCATCAGAATCCAAGTCATGTTCATTGAGGTTATTAAATTCACTGTACCCAACATTGCAATTTAGATGTTGAAATGCCTCCCCACTCTCAGAAACAAACTGCCCCCAGTTGTTTTGCCTTGAGAAATCACCCATCTATTTATTTTTTCTGTACATAATTTTATTATATATGAATTATAGTTCAATAAGAAAAAAAAGGCTATATTCTTTCAGCATTATATATGAAAAACTGTCTTTCTTCCGGGAAAAGTCTCTGCTGACAGTAGCCAGATTCAACACTGAACACGTAGCACCATTAATTAGGGTCATTTGTTCTTCTGTGAGCTGAGGAGAATGTACAAAAGCCCGCTTAGGGAAGAACGTATTCCCCTCCTCTCTGGACTTTCTGGAGAATGCCTAGCAGATTCTCAGAGCCTGCAGGCCTCAGACATATGTTCTAATGGGCTAATTGTTAAGGTGACATTTGTAAATTAATCTCTGACCTGAGCTAAGTGGTTTCCCTAATGGCTTGGATTCGGGAACACCCCCTCTTGGCCATACGTCAGATTCTTGTGAGGACCTTAACATAAATGGAAGGGACCAGCTCCCCTTTCCTAGTTTTGAGATTTTTGTCACCAGGCACTCCTGATCTTTGTCTTGTTGTGCACTCATTTAGTGTATTGGACATGCTTACTTACCTCAGCATGTGGAGGTCAGGACTGGTGGGAAAGCTCCTTCTCTCCTTCTGCCTTGCAGGTTCCAGGGTTCAAACTCAGGTTGTTAGGGTTGGCTGTAAAGCGCTTCTCACTGCTGAAATAGCCTATAAAGAGAGCCCGGCTCTGCTTTTTAAGGAAAATTCCGAGGGCATGATTCCCTCAAGCCTCAGCACCAGGTCCATGTCTGAAGGCCCATTATTCTCATGTGACATTGAAAGCATGGGGCTCAGGCTGTTACTGGAGTTGTCAGGGTTAAGGCCCAGTGCCCTGGAAGCCTTACCAAAGCAGGCTCATGCCTCTCCCCAGTGGGCAAATCAGAGAGGTAAGTAATAGTGCCAAGCAGGGAAAGGAGACTTGTTTGATGTGACCACAATGGGAAGAGAAACAAATACAGAGAATTAGAGATACAACACCGGTTCTCCTAGTTCATCTTCAAGGTACTGCTATGTGGGATAGGTTTCAGTAGAGGGACAGGAACCCTGGTCAAGTGTGGTCCTGCCCACCTTTGACCCATCAGTGTCTGTCTCCAGTCTGACCTGCAAGGCGTTCTGACAATGGATTCTCTTTCCAGACATAAGCTCTCAGTTCAGTTGGTGCCAAGATTCCAGTCTTTCCTTTCACTTAGTACAAGATTCCTGAGTAAGTTCGAATTCCTTGAGGAATTAATTGTCTTAGTAGTCTGAGAACTGAGTGTGCATCTTAGAATCTATCTTCGCTTCTACCAGGATGGTTATAAACCTGACAACTGGGATCCCAGTTCTAGGATATCTCTACAGAGTTTTCTCCTTTGAATCAGTCACTGTGTCCATGCTGCTATCCACACTCAGGAGGGGCCAGTTTCTTGTGTCCCTGAGCAAAGAATTGGACAGAAACAACACAGATGGAGCAAGGAGATTGAGAGGACTTATTAAGAAAGAGTCCACTGCCTGACGGGTGGTGGTGGTAGTGCATGCCTTTAATCCCAGCACTCAGAAGGCAGAGGCAGGTGGTTATCTGTGGGTTCGAGGCCAGCCTGGTCTACAAAGTGAGTTTTAGGACATTCAGGGCTACACAAAGAAACCCTATTTTGAAAAGGCAGCAAAAACAAACAACAATAATAAATAAATAAATAAAGAATGAATGAATGAATGAATAAATCCACTTCAAGGGAGGAAGTGGGTTAGATCAAAGAGAGTTCATCACTTAAACAACCATGCTATATACAGGATTTGAGCTTTTATATGCCACAATACAAGCATTTGAGATCATTTGCATATTGGCTTCTCTGTATATGCTGTTCAGTGTGGTTCTACATAAAACCTCACATGACTAAGGTCTCATAGTATCTTAAGTCTCCACCCAAGACTGGACTGTTCAATATTAAAATGATCCTTGGGTCAGTCATTTTTCGAACCACTGGAGTGCCTGACCTTGCACCTCAGCCAAATCTTCTGCCAGCCTTTCTCTTTTCCAGTTTGTTCTTTTTAGATGCTAACTTTGCAGTGTTCCCTCTCTAGCTTTCTGACCCTCCCCCTGTGCCCTATCTGCTTGCCTCAACTTCCCTAGCAGTGTCAGTCACTGAGGAGAATGAGCTATACTTAGCCATACTGTTTTCATTTTTATGACAGTTCCCATCCCCAAGGCATTTTAACAGTCTTCATGGCTTGCTGAGGTTTCCATCCAGAAAGATGGCTACCGATCTTTCTTGGTCACATCTCACTTCATGTCTAGAGTCTTCATGATAAAGAGGGTAGATTTTTGTGTGTGTGTGTGTGTGTGTGTGTGTGTGTGTGTGTATGTGTATTGTTGTTGTTTTAACTCACTGTGTGTTCCTGGCATTTTTCAGTGCAAACATTTGTCATGTTTCATTTCTGGCTCTAAAAATAGATGACTCACTTTCCATTGTTTCAATGACATTTATTAAGTTCCTTTCTTTTTCTTTTCTTTTTTAATGGCTCTTGATCTGGCACTCTGGAAATAGACTCAGTGTTTGCTATTGTAACTGGACTTTTTTTTAATGGTGTAAGTCTGAACTCTAGAAGCCCCAAGAAGACTTGCTCCACCATCCTTCCTCAGTTAAAGTCACAATACTGAGCAGTGGAAGATGGAAATGTACTCAGTGTGGCCACCTCGAAAGACATGGATAAAGTGGTCCAGTTGACTCCATGTCTATCTTAGTGATACTGACGTGAGGTTTAGGTTTAGATAGAGGGCAAGAGATGTGCATGACAAGGCCTGGTCAAAGGATGGACAACCTGTCTGCTCCATCTTTATCTCAGTTCCTGTCTTGCAGGGAACTATTGTATGAATTCTACTTGGTATTATAATAGAGCCAGATGCTGGGGAAAAGCTGAAATATCAGGAAGAAAAGGAACAAACCACAATCATACTCATCCAGCCAACTCTTCAGTCATGTCTCCCAAATCCTCTGCCTCCAAGCTTCTCTGTCCTTGGCGGGAAGTGACAGGAGAAGCTGAACTCCTTCCTCTCTTCTTTCCTTTCCGACTATCTCACTTCCTGGTTCAACTTTCCTAGAGCTAGGATTAAAGGTGTGTGCCATAACTGCTTGGCTCTGTTAGGCCTTGAACTCACAGACATCCAGACAGATGGATCACTGCCTCCTGCATGATGGGATTAAAGGGCCGGGTCACTACTCTCTGACTTCCATGGCTTGACTCTGTAGGTGGCTCTGTTCTCTGATATTTCAGACTATTTTTATTAAATGTGCACTATATCATTACAAGGTAGACCTACAAAGTGGTCTGATGAGACACTGATCCATTAGTCACTATCCCCACTAATACCTTTGAGACCTATATGGTTTCAGCAAGATGATTCCCCGTGTTCTGGAACTCAGATTCATCTTCGAGGATAATTATCTGGGTCTGTTTTGACAATATTGGCTTTTCCTGGAATTTAAACTGACTCATGACAAAAGGTTAAGGACCTTTGTACATTACCTTTTACCTCTGTACATTTAGCCAATGCATGCACACAACATGGAAGCAGAGGTGCCAGGTTCCCATCTCATTTTCAGTTTCCTTGTGGATCTAAGTCAGGCATGAGTGCTTTACACTAAAAGCAGTTTCTAAGGGTGTTTGTAGTTAGTCTGAGAGTGTGGCTATGAGTACTGTCCAAGGTAGCCAAGGTGGTAAGGTGAGTACTGCCCATGGGGAGTTAGATGAAATATGCAGACTCTGTACACAGCTAGCAAAATATGTGTCATGCCAGGCAAAGAGCAAAGGATATCTTAGATCATGCTGCTGCCCACATATAGGCCCTTGTATGGGAAAGATTGGTCATTTTACAAGTTATTCTATGACTTAGCTACTGGAGAGCGCAGGTGGTTTGTCTGTGGGGGGGAGGGTGTTGGAATTTATCTGGTGCCATCTTACGCTATCCCGTGGACTTCCATCCTCCAATCACTGGGGCTGTAGAAGCCTGCAGATGGATGTTCAGTAGCCTGTGCTATACTGTGAAATGAGAGCAGCCTTAACTTACATAAAGAACTGCTACTTAGAGAAGAAAGACCCTGAGACAAGGACCCATAATGTCCCTGCGCTCCTCTAACTCCTTCTGTATCTCTTGATTGATGATGTCAAGTAGCTCTAGCCTACATCCTCTGGACAACTGACCACTAATTATGTAACACATAGGCCTTGCTTATCATTACGTGCATATGCATGATGTGCGTGCACGCATATACCACTGCACTGATGTAAAGTTAGAGGAGAGCTTTATGGAATGGATTTTCTTCCTCTACTTTCAGTGTTTTTTCCCCCTATTATACTTTATAGTATATTATACTTTCAGTGTGTCTTTAACCTATTGACCCTCATTTCTCAAAAAAAAAAAAACCCAAAAAACTAGTGGTTGTTGGAAAGCTAGAGGAAGGTGAATTTGAAAGAGCCATGTAACAAGTCTTGGAGGCTCTCAAGCTCATAGTTTCATGGCCTTGTTTCTGCTTGACCTGAGTCTAGGCTGACAGTGTAATCAAGCCAGACATGACAGCAAGACACATTAGGAAGTATATGGCTTACATGCATAGTTTACCTTCCTACTGAGAGGCACTGTTATTTTAGTTTTGCCTGTAGGCAGGTGATAGTGGCTCCTGTGGGTGGGACAGTCTGGATTCCACAATCTCCTTGAGAGAAAGCCTTCTGGCAGGACACAGATCTAAGCCTAGATTCAGTCAGCAGAGATGTTATAGAGCATCATATTCCTCCCGTGGTTCTTTTGCTCTTATCCTCTCCGAGAATGCCATTATCTGAGTCTTAAGAGGACAGCAGGGTGTATTCCAAATTCTTGTCATTGACTGATTTGCTTAAATACGTGACACATTATTCCCAAGTGGAGACTGCTGGGACAAATTAGTGTCAGTTACTTTGGCCATCCTGCGGCTGGGGAAATATGCTTTCACAGGATTGCTGGGGCAAACTTCTCTCAGAATGGAGGTGCCATTTGCCTGGACTTAGATTTTTTCCTTTCATAATATATAGCATTTGGTGACATAGAACTGTCTAGTGAACACTGACAAAGCTCAACATTCATACACAGGGAGCTTAATGGAAAGGGATCTGTGCCCAATCAGCTGTTTATGAATGAAGAGTTTCCTCCTCTCTGTTAGGACCATGCCCCTTCCCTTTGCAGCTTTCTGAGAATGAGGTCATGGCCAGCATCTAACTGCTTCTGGCTCAGAAATAGCAGTGCATCTCCAAATTAATCTGATGCGATTTGTTGTAGGGTGAAAAGCAGAGGCCTGCTTATGTGTTTGTTTTCTGTAGAGCTTCGCAAACAAGCTGTGAATGAACCCATGTGAAGAAGTAAAGCACAGGCAGGCCAGTTAGGAGAGACTCCATTGACAGCTGGTGGTTGCAGATAGGCTATGGGATCTGCCTTGCATGCCTCAGGAGCCTTGATTTGAAAAACACAACAGAAGGGGGATGCAGACCCTAGTTTACACCATGTCTTTCAGAAAAACAATGCTAGGAGTTGTTTAGAACACTGTTTGTTCCTTGCATTGTGCCCAGCTATTTTGCACACTGTATAGCCAGCTGGTTATCTCCCTCCTATGGTTCCACGGAGGGTTTGCAGTGTCTTAAAGGAGTTATACATGCACATTTCATTGTTTATCAACCATATTAGCATACTCAGAAAAATATAGGTATGTGTGATTCCCTCTTACACACACAAACACACACACAAAATGTACCACAGACTGATCATGCTTATTCTTTGCAGAAGTTGGAATTAGTTTCTGTCCTTTTTCTCATGCCAGCTAGATTTTTGCAAGTGGATTTGGGGAGACTAGCATTTCTAAGGATCTTCCCTGCAGTCTCTTTAGGATTTAAGAATAGTTAAAGGGTAGGGGTTGAGCATCAGGCAGGCATTGTGTCTGGTGATGATGTTTCACTTCTGATCTCAGCCTTAATTGTTGGCTGGTAGTGTCTGATTTACTGGGACCATCTTTTATTTGAAGTAATTGTCTCCTCTGTGAAAGTTGAAATAAACATATTGGAACATTGAGTGAAGGACAGAAGTGTCAGTGGCAGCCTAATCTGCTACATGCTCATTCAGTGGACTTTTATGTGGCAGGTGCACACTGAAGGAGGTGCTGAGGCTGACTGTTATATCTATGATGATTGACTTTGAGTGAATGCAAAACAGCTTAGAGATTTTCGTATAACTAGCTGGTCAGATGCATGACCTAATTGACTTTGTTTTTCTTGCACTTAAATGGTTTTCCTAAATATTTGAGAAATCTTATAGCACAAAGACATGAAAAAAATTATATAGAAGTATGTGTGTGATAACTGCTTATCCACACTCATACTCAAAGGGACATCTGTAGTAGCAAATATATGGTTTTTCAAGTGGATATTTCTTATATAAAGACAGAAAGCAGGTTAGTGACTGACTGTCTCAGACTAGAAGATAAAACAGGGATTATTAATTTCACAAATAAGAAATTGATATTAAATTGAAATTTAATAAGAAATTATTAAAATGATAAAAAAAATGTTCTGAAACTGGATCACAGTGGTGTCACATAGGTTGGTTAATTTTCCCAAAAGTCATTAAGGAATTATATGCTCAAAATAGATGTATCTTATAGCTGCACGCACTGTTAAAAATGATCATTCCCTTTAAGTCCCACAGTCGGTAGAGGATGAAAGACTACATCTCCCAAGTCTTTGTCCTCACTCTTTTCCCTTGAAGTTTACTCACTTCAATTTTAGAGAAGCTGGTCCTTGAGGTGACAAGGCCAGATTTAAAAAAAAAATAATCCAAGGACAGGGCATGGAAAAGTCTGCCCTGACCCCTATTGGCAAAGAGCAAGGTTGCTCCCACTGCTGGGTGAAGAGCCATCATCTGGATTGTCGCTGTCGCAGGCAGTAGCACAGGAGATATGGAAGCAGCTCCCTGGCTTCGATCAGCTGCTGCTGCTGCCAATCAGAAATGCAGACATTCTGCTCTCAGTCCCTAAGTAATGGAATGTTTATCTTTTTTTGCAGGTTGTGTTAGTCTTTGCTCTCAGCATTGGTGCCCTTGTAATATACTTCATAGACTCGTCAAAGTGAGTATGCGTATATGTTGTCTTGCCCATTTTTCTAGGGCCATTGTGACCCCTTACATTGATGTACTTAATTAACACTAGTCTTACAAGAATTTTCTGAGTGCTGAAAGCTTGGAAGAAGGCAGGACTGCTTTGTGCTGCGTTACTGAATGGGGAAAAAATTCTCTCAGAAGGAAGGCTGTGTTGATTCTGCTGGTATGGGAGGGAGAGGCACTTGGGAACCATGCCTTCTTGTTGGGTATTTATTTATAATGAGCTGTTTCCTGATGGGGTATTTGTACTGAAGATGCCAAGTTAAGAAGGTATTAATGGGAATGTGAAACCTCTGGGAGGGGTGACTGAGTCCAAGAAATGAGTTTGAACCTTTCTGGACACAGTCATAAGAAATTTAGCATCAAGAGTTAGGTCATATTGGAAGATATATTAGAAAATCCTGTTCTAGAATTTTACCTGCCAATGGACTATGTAGCTGCAGCAGTGGTCACTGTGTTTATTCACTTATGAAAGTAAGGAAATGGGATGAAGCTGTTTCATGAGGACTCCCAGAGGCAGAGGCTTTCTGAGAACTTGTGGAGATCAGTGCTCATGAAGACCCTTTGACTGGCAGTTTAGTGATCTGGTGCTCCAGGGTAAGAATGGTTCACAGATAGTGAAGACCTTATGGGATGCTGAAGAGACCAGTAACCATGTCTACCCTTAAATGCTGTGGGTACCACTATTGGTTGCATCACTCATTCCCGCTTATCCCACTGCATCTGCAACACACAGATCTGGGGATGGATTTGCTTTTCTGTCTGGGGCACAAACTTGACATCTCTAGCCCAGGAAAAGAGCTCTTAAGCTTACTGTCCTCATTATCTACTTTGAGAGTGTTTTCCATTCCTCTAATGCTAATCCTGGGTGAATCCTAGACTTTGATCCTAGGACACCTGCCTTGTGTTCCTGTTGGATCTGACTCAGATTTGCCTCACTTCTGAGCTTAATGATTTTTTCCCCCTGTGGTGTGGTATGGTGGTGGTTTCATGCACACCTAAGTGCTGAATTTCCCAGAGCTATCTGGTCACCAGCCAGGATATTTTGTGCATTTGACTCTGGAGGCCAAACTGTCACATCAAGGAAAATAAAAGAAACCTGTCTACTCATCCATGTCTGGAATCTACCAAGCATGAGGTCTTTAGAAGTTACTTAGCCCGCCTTGACACAAGGCTGCACCCTCACCCACTTTGAGCCATGAGTCCTTTAGACATCCTCAGGGAACACGATTGTGCATACTCCCTTCATCTGAAATCCCCAGTCAAGAAAACAGAAGAGTATAATTCAGTCTGGAAGACTCCAGTTGTCTTGTGTGTGAAGGTAAGGTCTATTCATATTTACTCAGAGATTCTGTCCACATTGGAAGTGATCTGGAATTCTCAAACCATTGGTCATCTCTCTCCAATCTCTCTCTAGGGGTCATGGGATACATACCCTGCCAACGCCTATGCTTGGGCTTAGGAAAGAGGTTCAGATATGTAGTGTGTGCCCCAGAGAGAGCACACATTTATGTGAAGGTGAGTGTGACCACATGCTAAAAGGACAAGCACCTCCACCATGCTTCCCTTTCCCTTTGTCTCCCTTTCTGCCCCTTTGTATGCCATGGAAATAAAATGTTGCTGGTAGATTGATTTGGATGGTGTCTTTTTTTTTTATTTGTGTCTAATAGGAGGCAGTCTTAGGCTTTATAAAGTCTGATGGCAAAACATGTTGTTCTCCTATGTGGACACTCTTCACTGATGTCTCGCCAGCCTCTAGTCCAAAGGGTTAGTCCTGACTCTGCTGAGCCTTACTGAAGCTGATGATGCTACAAACCCTTAGTTTTTCTGGTCCTTTTAGGGTCATGCAAAGAGTTTGTACCGAGGCTGACTTTCAGTTCATATTCACCTTCCCCTGCAAAAATGCCAGTAATCTTAGATATGACATTGTCTTCATTCTCCATGGGGACTGGCCAAGACTTAGTGTAACATCAACCTTTCCCCTTCCTAAACTAAAACTCTGTGGTTTGTTGCAATAGATTTTGTTTAGGAGAACATCTGTTACTACATATGTAACTCTACTCTTCAGTATTACCTCTTCATCTGGCCCTGAGAGCATAGCCTAAGACTCCAACTTGTGGAGAAGCCAATAAGCAGCCAAAACAGAGAATCCACTTTTCTGGGGAGATTCATCAAGCATTCTCAGTTTAAGGAGATGAATTAAAGTAAAATCTATAGTGTTACCTTTATGATAAGTCTAGAGGCATGGTTCTCAACCTCTAGGTCACATAACCGTTTAGCAAGGGTAGCCGAGGACTATCTACATAGCAGATATTTACATTATGATTCATAGCAGTGGCAAAATTAGTTATAGCATAACAACAAAAATTTTATGATTGGGCTCACTACAACATGAGGAATAGTATTAAAGGGCCATAGCATTAGGAAGGTTGAGAAGCACTGGTGTTGAATGTCACCAAATGCAATCCATTAATCAAACTGTAGTCAAGTTTAGTGAATGGGATGATGTATAACTCTGTCTACATATAAACTACCTATGGAATGAGTGTGAGAAAGTAGAAGGCTTAATTTTGAAGCCTATCTTTTTCATTCTAAACAACTACTGATTTACTAGAAATGGATTGGATGGCCATCCTAGAAAGCAGTTTAAATTTCTCTTAAAAAATATACCAAGTCATAGCTGTAGGGGAAAAAAATCTAGTATTTTTGAGGTAAATTTGTATTGGTGTTAGCCCTCTGCAAACAAATAAATCAAGGGTAATGCTGTCTGGACTGCAATGGTTTGCAAAATTGATTCTCTCAATCACACTTAGCCAGAGCTGTCTTCACCCACTTGGTAGATTGGAAAGCTTCCATTTACATAAACTCAAGATGCAAAATTTTCTACACCTGGCCCGTTGGGAAGTGCAAAGAGGGGTTGTAGAGATGACCTAGTGGGTAAGAGCATCTATTGAGCAAATGTGAAAACCTGAGTTCATGTCACCAAAACATTCCTGAGAAGCTGGGCATGGTCCTGTGTGCCTGTAACTCTAGAGTTTTGATGGAGACAGGAGGATCACTGGAGCTTGCTCTGGGCTTGGTTACAGACCCTGCTTTAAGGTAATAAGTCAGAAGGTGACAAAGCAGGACGCACGGCATTTTCTTTTGATCTCTCCTTACACATGTGCCACATGTACATATGCCACACAGGTAGAAAAAATGTAAAACATTTAGAAAAAAAATTGCAGAGGATGTAGATGAGCATATGAAACAGGTCCCCTGGGTAGACTTGGCCAGCTGTTCTCAGAGGGGCTGAGTTAGACTGTGAACATGAGCCAGCAGAATGGATGCTTATTCTGCCTCAACAAGTCAGCAGAAAGGCAACTCAGTTAAGGTTAACATTGTTATTGGCAGGTGTCATTGTATTGGTAATTGGTAATCTTCCTCACCGATTGAAATTCACTTGGCTACAGTATTTCCACACATCTTCACTCAAATTTCAGTCCTTAGTCCAAGACAGACAGATCCCTGAGTGGGTCTTTTTCAGTGATGTGTTTGAGAATCCCACCTTTGGATCTTCATTTGCCTATGTGATCTCTATGGAAAGAATCATTTGGGTTATTTTCAGGGATCACTATTTAGTTAAGAAATATTATTCTGAAGCCAACAGAGAATCATACTAAAAATGGGTTCAAATGGTGCTCCCTTATCCCAATGGAAGATATTGGGATGATTTAAACAGAGGGGGTGTTATAGTAAGACTTGGTTGGGATGGATATGATATTAATGCCTTCATGAGACCTGCAATTCTATTCTTCAAAGGTTCATGCTCTCCAAATTTTCCACCTTCTAACTCTGACCACTCCCTGGTGACTCTGCATGTACTCTTTCTCCTATGTACCCTGATTTCTATTAAGCAAAGACTTTTTATTATTATTATGAATAAAGAAGTCACATTTTCTATCCCTGTATATCCTTAATCAAGGTCCCTTCCCCCTCCCACCAGATCAGGTCATTCTTTCATCTCCATATCTCCCCATCCCCCCACTGGGCAGGTGGTCCCAAGGTCCCAAGGTTCCAATATTGCTCAGCCCCCACTCCTGGCAAATCCACTTTTCTCCCCCCAACATCAAACTGAATCAGGTGTTCCTCTAGGGGGAGTGGGATCCAAGGGGTCAGTCCAAGGTGTTTCTGATCCCAAGCTGTTCAGTGGTTGTGGTTAAAATGTATAATAGGGAGGCAAGAGAGATGTCTCAGCAGATAAAAGGCATTCACTACATAAGCCTGACAACTGGAATTTAATCCCTGGAACCCACATTAAGAAGGTGGGTGTGGTTCTGCAAAACAAGCACTTCTGTGGTGAGATGGGAGGTGGAGACAAGAGAATCATCTAGAAACATATGATCCAATTGGCCTGGAGTATTCAGCACAGCTTCAGATACAAGAGAAACTCTGCCTCAACATAATGGAATGTGAGAATATGTTCCTGAGAGTTTTCTTCTGACCACCACACCTGTACTGGGACACATACATGTTTGTACTTTCACCCATAGCTTACACAAACATACACACACAAATATACATACACTAAATAATTTTTAAATTTTTACAGCCAAGTCAAATGTGCTCCTCACTGCCCTGTGAGTGTTACTGTCATTGTTGGCTCCACCTTATTCTTTGTTACCTGACCAGTAATACTTATGGAATAATAAGGGGTGGGGAGACCTCATGAATCATGCGAGGAAGGACCCATGGAGGGCATCAGGCAGCAGTTCCTACTGCTTCCATAACTTTAAGGAAAGTTGGAAAAAATAGCATCTATCAAAGCTCTGTGCATTTGCATTTTTTCCAGTGGCATTCTGGGAAAGGATGACTCACATGTGGAGAGATATTTATTCCTTTGATTCATGCTTAAATGGTGTTCCTTCTTTTGCTTCAGTTACATGGATTATGAATATTTAATGCTGCATATACTGGAAATGAAGGTCAGGTCCTGCTCACTGGTGACTTCAAAGCCGCCTCAGTTCTGAAAGGCATACCACCTGCTGTTAGCAGAGAGAAACAGAAAGGTTATGCATTGTTAAAATCTTTCTTAATGACTCTAGCTGCACCAAAATGGCTAGTGCACAGTTGGGGATACCTGCTGACTTTGCCAGCTTTTGCTCTTGGCTTCTGGTTTAAGCCCTGCTGTTTGAGTGAGATGGACGGTAGAAAGGGGTAGGGAAGCACAGCACAGATGTTACAGTGCATCCTACCCAAGTGCTCCATTGCCAGAGAATGGCCTCTTTCGTCTCTGTTCACTTTATAGTCATTCATTCACTTTCTCAGTGTCAATGTGAAGATCTTAAACACTTTCCAGGTATTGACAGTGCTTATGATTAGGCACAGTTACAGATATGTAACAAATATGTACATTTGGAATACAAACCCACCAGACTGTTTCCATGGTCTCTAGAAACAACAGCGGACACTTATTCTAATTCAGATACCCAGAATTTCAGCCCAACCTGTTAGTTATTTTGCATTTTTACCTGGCACCCTTCTACATAGATATCCTGATCTCTTCTCTTTCATGTAGTAAATTTTCTTTCCAAAGGGAAGAATCAGGGTTGGGAGAAGGCTCAGTCAGTAAAATTTTTGCCACAAAAGCATGAGGTCCTGGGTTCAGATCACCAGCAACAATGTAAAATTGAGTGAGGTTCCTTGTGTCTGTAGACATAGTGCTCAGGGGTAAATGATATAGTGGGTCTCTAGCTACCCTAGCCATATTTGTGAGCACCAGGTTTAATGACTGACTCTATCTCAAAAAGTAAGGAAAGCAACTGAGAAGCATACCTTATTTCAAGCAGTGGTCTCCAAATTCATATGCACACACGTGTGCATACACTCATCTACACTCATATATCCACCCATATATATCCATGTTAATCACACACACAAATTTGAAAAATAATATAAGACTGGAGAGAATTTGGATCCTCATTGTTGTACACGTATATGAATTAGAGTGCTAAGCACATCACATATAATTTCAGTAACTTCTTCTAACACCCAAAGTGGAGTTTTATCATTCTTACTTTACTGATTAGAAACCTGTAACTCCAACGTTTCCTTCAAGCTACATAGCTAACAAGTAGCAGAGCTAGGATCTCATTCTAAAGCCCACCAACTTCCCCAACCGTGCCTCACTTCTCAGATTGGAGGAGTTATGCAAAGAGCTTGGGGCAGTTGTAAGAACGGAGCTACCGCTCCTTGCTCCATCAAGTCCTCTGTCTTCTTCCTTTCCTCTTCCATATCTCCATTCTCATCCTGAGAGCCAAGTCTACAGTGGACAGTGCATTGGAGAGTCCTGTCACCAGCTGTCCCCCTAGAACTGTTAGGGTCACAGGGAAGCTAATGGTTGTTTCTCAAGGCTCCTCATACCCAGAGGATTCCTTCCAAGGAAGGATTCTTACCCCCTCATACACCTACTTTGCTGTGCATATTATCTGGTACTGTGGGTGAATACATCCTTTATCCTTTGCAGTTACAAGGTTTAATCTTTTATCATTTTGCATTATGTTGCATGAGACTCACATATATAGAAAGTATTATCAAACTAGTGGAATGTAGAAAGGATTGCCCTCCCCCCTGTTTTATAGAAAGGTCTTAAATGATATAAAAGTAGACTTATTCCTTCATTTCCTCTGTTCTAAAGCATTATGCACAGGTGTTGACTTGGTGCCTCTAATGTGCCTGACCTCTTGGCCAGTTACTTGGCAGGGATGTGGGGACAGCAGAGGTCTTGAGTTTCTTTGCTAAGAGCAAGAATGATCAGTAGTAGCTTTTCCTTTCATCATTATATAGCCTTTCAATGTGACCAGCTACGGGTAGCTAGGGCATAGGGAGGAAGTGTCTGGGCATATCTTAATTCTTACTTCCTTTAATGGATTAGAGTCATCCTAGGTAGAGTTCTGGATAATTAGCTCCTGCATTCCACCTTCTTACTCTATTTGAGAAGGCACGGCATGCACTTAACCTTTGTGGAAGAAGTCAACACAAATCACGGTGCATGCAAAGCCTCTCTTTCTTCTCCTCTTTTTAAAGATATTCCCCCCACAATTTTCACCATCCCTCAGTGACATTTTTATTGCCAGGCTTTGGTTTGGAAAATTATGGGTAGGGAAAGTTCAAGGGCAGGGTGTTCAGAACAGCATTGCACATCTGTGAGGGGAACACAACAGGCCAGCCAGCAGCTGTTGAAAGAATCGTGTCAGATGGTGGAGGAGCTGAGGCTCTGAGAGATGAGGATGAGGGGCCGCCTCCAGGGTAGAAGCCTTAAATAGCTCCCAATGAGAGCCTTCCTTTCCTTCTAGAATCTAGCCTCTCATGGCACCTTTGAATTCTGTGATGTGTAAGGAGCGCTGACCCAACTTTTCTACATTGAGTTTTTCTTGTTGCCATTATCTCATTAATGGGGATAAACTTGGGAGAAAAGACAGGTAGAGGGGATGCAGATGGTTTAGAGGCACCTTTTTTGCATGTCTGCTTTCATGTGGGTGGATTTAGGGCACAGGGTCTCTTTAGTTATCTAACAGTAGGTTGACTTTGTTTCTCAAGGGCTCCCCCTTCTACTTCCTCAGTGCTGAAGTAGTCTGTGTGCCCCAGCTCTTCCCTTACTATGCAGTGGTCCCATTCAAACCATGTGAGAATGGGCATCTGCAAGTGTCAAGAGGATGAATATCCCTTGGGCAATTTATTTAAAAATACAAGGACCCTGTTAGGAGTAGGAGAAATGAGCAAGATGAAAACCTTTCAGGTTTTAGAGCAAAGACAACTTGAGAACAGAGTTAGTTCTCTATATCTGAGGATTCAATCATCTGTGGATTGAAAATAGTTGGAAAGGAGGACCCAATTTTTACAGAACATACACAAATATATTTTGCTTTTCATTATTCCCTATACAATGGCTACTACTAATAAAACAATGACATGGTATTAAGTACTCTCTATGATCTAGAGATGATGTAAAGTATATGGAAGAATGTATCTAAGTTATATGCAAATGCCCCATTGTTCCAAATAAGCAATTTGAAGGTGCATATTTTATTATTCATAGGGACTTCTAAAGCCAGTTCTTCATACAAGGAAAATATGACATCACATCTTAAAAATCACTTGGTCCCTGTACCTAGGCATGCTTTCCTTTAGTTGGGGGAAAAATTAAGTGGACAAGATGCAGTGGGATGGAGACAAAACTTCGTTATGTTTTTACTTCCATGTAGGTAGATTTAGGGGACAAGGTCTATTCTTCAGTTTGTGACATTAGATTAAGTTTATCTGCCTCTCAAAGTTTCTCTTCCTACATTGTAATAGTGACTAGAGGTTAAGTCTCCTGCTCATGACCACCAGTACAGGGAGGGAGAGTTCTACAGTGTGAAATTAGAACTCCGCGAGCTCAGGCCCCTTTCTCCCTGATCTTTTGGGTTTTTTCCACCAAATTTAAGTGGTGAGCAAAGATGTCTCATGATTTACTGCCAACTGAAAAACAAAGCATATTGAATTTGTGTGCCAAATCTAGACTTGGGCCTTCATCGCAGTGTAGACCTCAGGCAAGGAGAAAGGAGAGATAATCCCAGGTGGAAAATATTAAACCCAGACACAAGAACACAGGGGGCCAGTTTGCTTCGCCTTCCTGCATCTCATAGTCAAGGAGACAGAAGCATGAAGCTGTGTTGTGGAAAGTTGACAAGGCTGAGTCCATTGGCTTTGCCTGTTTGGCATTTGCAAGGCATTACTTTTGAGAACACTGTGCCCAATGACTAGTTTGTTTTCCCTATGAAAATACTACCTCCTGACTATGCATATAAATCCACGTTTACTCCACCTTTCACAATTAGAATGAAATGGATGTTTTATGCCCTTCTCACCATGCTCCAGAATTTAGGAGGAATGCTATGGATGGCCTGGCACCCTCTTAGCACATTGGCAACTTTGTAAGAGATGATTTTGTCTGAGGACAAATAAAAGAACATATCCCCCTTTAGACTCCAAACTTAGCCATGTCTTCTGTAATTTACTTGAGTTTATGGCATAGGCTTCTGGGTCTTCTGCTCAAGTTCTATCTTGGCCCTAGTGCTGTCCCCAAAGTCACAGCAGACATACATTCAAAGATAACTGAAGGCCAAGATGGGAGCCAGATGGAGGAAAATACTGGCTCAGAAGGCTGCAAATAAATGGAAGGGCAGTGCTCTTGGCAGCATGGCCAGCCAGGGTGGCACTAGGTGGCAGCAGCTGTTACAGCTTCATCTTGGGGTTTATGAGCTACAAAACATGTGACCTCTCTCTTGTCTTTTACTCTTTGTCCTCTGTCCTGACAGCATGACAAATTGTCACTTTTGGAAGACCCTGACCAGTGATGAGTCATTTGTAATTTAGAAATAGAATCCTTTGCAGTAAGAATGCCCTTAGGACTTTTTTATGCACATATCATTGTTCAAAAAATTTGGGAGGTAGGAGTGTATGTCTGTGTGTGTAAATATGTACTTGTGCACATATTAGGGTGGATAGTATATAAATCTAGTGGAAGAGTAGAGAGACCATGGGGGCATTGGTCCCCAGGCTCATCATACTACCAGACAGCCAATCAGTCTACTGAGTGCCAACCATGTTTGGCATTGAAAAATTTTTTAATACTATGGGTAAGTCTATGTCTTTTTCATGATGTTATTTAAATTGTATGGTTTTATTGTTTTGTTTTGTTTTTATAAGTTAGCCAATCCAGGCTTTAAAGGGTTCAAAACAAACAAAGAGATTCCACCAGGCAATATATTCCCAACTGCTATTCCACTAACACTAACTGCTGAAGGCTAATGAGCTGAAAGGTCACCCATTAAATGGAATGTTTGACTCTTGGGAGATTTTTAAATTGGGGAGACAGAAGTTCTTCCAATAATCCCTAAGAGGAGATTCTTACTGTGGTCTGCATGTTGGCCTCATGATTTTTATTTTCAGTAAATGAAGCAAAACCCTGTCTTGAATTCAGCCTTTGAGAGCCATGGTTGAGAAGCCTTTATCTAGACAATGGTGTTATGTGCCTGTAATCTTAGTCCTTGAAAGGTAGAGGCAAGAAAGCAGGAGTTCAAGACCAGCCTCAGCAACACAGGGAGTTTCAGACAGCCTAAGTTGCATGACACTTTCCCAAAAAAACAGGAGAGGTGAGGTGGCTTACCAGGTAAAGATGATTGCCACCAAGCTTGATGACCTGAATTTGATTCCCAGAATGTACATGGTGGAGAGAAAGAACTAACTCCCTCAAGTTGCCCTCTGACCTCCACATTCAAGCCATGACATTTGTTCCAGTATTTGTCCAATGTCTCTAGTGACTCTCCTGAACTCTCTGTCTTTTGGCGTCCATTTCCCATAAAGAATATTAAAAGTTACATTTTATACTTAACCGTGACATAAGTCCAATGTGATCAATCTGAGTTGTATTAATTATCAGTATCTTAATGACTTATTTGGTGTTATTTCTTCTATCTAGTTTTAAGGAAATAATTATCAGGATGCACTATAGGTCTTTAGAAGTATTGGAGAAATTGGCTGTGTTTTCTCCACTCTGTTCTCCTCACCCTTCTAGATGTTCCCATGGTTAAGCAAACATTCTCTGAGACAGATATCCTCTATCATACTCATCCTAATGTCAGTTATTACAGATAAAACAAGTGTTCCATCTCCTGCTTTGTTTTGTGACTTGACTTTATAACATACTGACTGCAGCAACATTCAAAATCAATGGTTTGGTGTATGCATCAATATTTTAAGAAAATTGAACAATCCTCTTTCTCTGCTGATCTTTGGCAAGCATATACCTTTTAATCTTTGTATGTGAAAATGAGTCTTACTGGGTTAAGATATGTCTTTATTTATTCCCCAGTTGTAATGAATAATCCTGAAAAAAGTGACCCAAGAAAAAAAGAAGGAAAGGATCTCACAATTTCATGGTACAGACCATCACAGCAGGGAAACAGCAGGAGCCTGAGGCAGTTGGTCACATCCACAGTCAAGAAGCAGAGAAGAGCTGTGGATGGAAGGGCTTGTCTTCTCTTTCCATTTTACACAGTTCTGGTGCCCAAACAAAGGAATGGTCCCACTTTGTTCTTCAGTTAGCCTAATCTAGATAATACTTGATACCATGCCCAGAGGTGATTCTAGACCTCATCAAATAGAGATTAACCATCATAAGAAGTCTATGCTGTCATGAGATGCCTTCATTAGACATTTTCAAGTTCATATGGGCAATTACTAGGAGCTATTAGAAATGGGCGAGGTAGATCTCATGGAGAACATCAGGTGCTGGGATTTGGGGTGTCTCCTCAAGTAGACCTAACTACTGCCAATTTTTCCCAAGCAGAAATAGACTTGTGTGGTCAGATCTTGTGATGCTTCAAATGGAAGAGAAAACTGGCCTTACAAGTTGTATCTCCAATTTAAAAATACTGGCCACTGCAATAAAACTTTCAAAGTGCCCCTAAAGCCAAGCAAAACACCTCTGCAGGCCAGACTTTGTTTTCAGCTTCTAAACTCTCTCTTTCTCTTCTTGAATTAGCTCAGCTCCAGGGGTGCCAGGAATGTCCTCAACTCTTGCTCCTTCATCCCTCTTAAAAGGGCTCCTTTTCCCTCCAAGGTGGGGAAACCTTGGTCTCTATGTGCCCAGGGCTTATTTCTCATAAACATGTTTTCAAATACTGCTTAATTGAATTCCTAATTTTCCCTAAGCAAGTACTGTATGCCATAGTAATAAATCAGCCACGACTTACTGTAAAGCCCCAAAGCTACGTCATCTCTGAAAATAACGTCTTTAGAACCCCATAAACATACTCCTCTGTTTGTTTAAGGGCTGTAAGAGCTTTTGAAACATGGTTGCTAAGTCACAAGGGAGTATTTTCCAGGACATAAATGGAAGCGAGCACAACCCCCTTCAATTGTCAAATTCTTTATGAGAAGCCCAAATCTGTCCATTCTGCTAGTGGATTATCTTGACCAGAACAGACATGAGAATACTAAATATGTGTGTGTCAATGATCATTGGAGGCTTTTCTGACTTATTTTGCTAAATGGGAACTTTATACAAAGCTTGGCTTAATTTCTAACAAAATAGAAAGTACAAATTGGCATAGATAAATCCTGATCACAGTTTTCATCAGCCTGATGTTTGCTGGTAATTCTTAAGCTGTCCTCCTTTCAAAAACAATGGAAGTGTGTCTGGGACTTTCTCCCTAGATATCTAATGAGACTTCACTTTAATCACGGAACTTTTAGGTTTTGCATGGAATCTTGGCAGTCTGAGGTAGTGTAGCAACAGACTTTATTTGAACATGGGGCCCAAAGCTCAGATATTTTCAGAACTAGGAAAAAGATGATAATCTTATGCCATCTCTCATTTCCATAAAGCTCTTTCATCAGGCTTGTTTCTGCACAGAAAATAAACACCTAAGCTTCTTTTCACCTGTCATCACACATAGGAAGAAACTGTAGGCAGGACACAAGACATTTAGTGTTGGGATCCAACTTACTGGTCATGACAACACTGTCCTGTGTTCCGAGCCCGTACCATGATGGAGTAGCTGATGGCTTTCTATAACCTCTACCCTCACCCATGCCAGAAAATGCAGAGAAAACCCATAGCCCATTGTGAGATACACTCGATCTTGATATCCTGAGGAACTGCAGAGACAGGGTGCAGAGGAAGGTGAAAGGAATGTAGATGGAATTAGGAGCCTCCACCTGTGATTTCCTCGATCAGCGTGGGGAGGGTGGCAGGAGGGGGACAGGAGTGTATTAAGGGCCATGCCCTCTCCATAATAGCATGGGCAAGAATAATCAAGCAAATTCTGTAAAGAGCTACATCAATAATTGAGACATGTACCAAACAGCCATGCAGCCTGCTGGGGACTTCAAACACAACTGGTTATTGGACATGGATGAGGCTGTGCATCTGTGTGCATGCAGGTGTACCAGCTTAAAGGAGGCAAGTGTAAGCAGCAGTCCACACTACAGCGAGTGAAAACACAGAAGGCAGTGTGTATAGCTTACTTTGTAGGATGAGTGCAATGGTCATGGGTCTAGCACACCCTTCTTTGGGAATTGGATAAGTGGGAATTGGATAGATGCGACAGAAGTCTTTTCTTGCCAAGGGCCTTAATACTGGTCCATGGTCTCATATTGAGGGTTTCTGCTCTGTGAGCCTGGTTCTGTTGCTAGCTCACTGAAATTTCTTCCACCATAAGGGTCCTGGAGGTTCACAGTGTCTTTGAACTTAAAGATTGAACAGCAATCATTTGGGAACCCTGTTTCTCCTACAGACCAAGTCCAAGTGTCATTCTCTTTACTCTTGTACCCTAACATGTTGGGATTTGACCATGAATAGACACTGTTCATAGAATGAAGGGGAAGAGGGAGTGTTGTCTTTCCTAGCTTTCCCTCTGACGTTAGGTCCCACAGAAAAGACGAGCCATATCAAAGAGTGTATTTGGGAGCAGATCTGAGAGTTCTTTGCTTTCTGCATCTTTCCTGGTTGTGAACTTCTACTTGTTATTAGAGGAAAATATCTTCATTTGGCTGTTATTTAGGGGTGCAAGCAATCAGCAGCTGCTGGTCAAGTCACCTGAGATCCATGTGCTATGCCAGGACCTAGGCACCATTGGACTCAAACAGATACAAACAGCTGCCATATCTCCATCTGGCTGTATCCACTGACTACCCTAATAGAGAAAGGGCCAGGTTTGAAAAGTCACTGGGGACCCCTGCTGGTTCATCCACCAGGCTTCAGACAATTTGACAGAAAAGGGAAGAGCAGCTGGGGCTATGAGAGGTCCACTCTTCCCTGAATTCCCCGCCTCTTCCAGATTCCTTTCTGTCCTCACCTGTCTCCCAGGCAGCCAGCTGTGACAGTTTAATTGGTGTGGGGAAGGAGATGCAGTAGGAAGCAGGCAGGGGTGACCAGTGTTCTGGAAGAACAAGACTCCTCTGGGATGAGAGCATGGAACCATGACAGACAGACCTGAGAGAGCTGTATGCTGGCAGGTCAGGGAGCTAGGCTCATGGCTTTCCAGTCTTTTCCTTTTGGACCAGTGGGGCCAGCATTGTTCATTCCCATTGGTTCTCAGTGCCTCTCACCACTGAGGGGCTAAGAGCTATCCTTGAGGCCCAGTGAGAAAGTGAGATGGATGAATGAGATGCCTAGTGGGTTAACTGTGAGACTGAGCTCTTTAGTGCTTTCCTTCTATTCTCCTGCTTTGTGATAGTACAACAAACCAGTTAGCCTTCCCACATGGAAGCTTTTTCCTTTGTAAAACGGAGTGTATATACTGATGAGGAGTAGAAATAATAGCAACTATTATGAGGGGAAAAAAATCACATGATGCATGGAAAGCCCTCAGCACAGGACTAAGTGTGGAGGTCGCTCAGGACAGTAGATGTCACTAGCACTATCTTTTAAAGGTTTGTTTTGAGGATTTCAGCTGGTCTTAGAGGAAAAGATATGAAGACACCAAAACTAAGAAATAAAGTGATTATGTATTAGAAACTGGTTCAATGTTCAGTTATGGGCTAGTGGACACTACCAGGCTCCTGAATGCATGGCTCATAATAGTAACAGATCTCAAAAGATGCAGCTGGTTTACAAAATTAGCCTGGACCAGGCAAGAGCCAAATCCAGCCAGGAGTGTGGGGTGATTTTATGTTCGTTTGCTTTAGTTGTGGAGATAGATCCATAGACCCTGTGTCCTGATTTATAATGTAAAGCTTTCTGTCTATAGGATTGGCTAACAAGAAGCTTGGGAAACACTAGCTTGAAGCCTATAAGTGGGTGTGCCTTCTGGGCTGCAGGTTTTCAGGGAGCCTTTGGGGGAAAGAGGTATGCATGCTAGCATTAGATCCAAAAACATTGGGTAGGATTACCTAATATAGAAGCAGGGGTAGGGTGAGTAGCCCAAGACTATTCTCAGCTTTCACCTAAACTACAAATTAGGGGGCCATGCCCCAAACTACTTTCAGCATTAATAATTCACTGGAATGGACCCCAGAATTCATAAAAGTATTGAATTCATAGTGACAGTTTATTACAGAGAAAGAACCAAGATTATATTAGGCAAGATGCACAGGACAGAGTTTAGGTTCCACATGGGGAGCATAGTGCTTCCACCATCACATGTGACCATATGCTTTCACCAAGGAGCCCAGCTCAACCTCAGAGTTTGATTTTGCTGGGCTTGATCATGTCAGTCTGCATGCTTAGACCCATTAGTAGGCATTCTCAGTCTCCACCTGCTCACCCAAATCATACTGTCAAACATGGCAGTGTGTTCAGCCCTCATCCAGAATCAGACCTTGGCTGTATGGCTGTGTGGTTGACCCAACACTCCAGGTAGACACTTTCATCAGTTATGGCATTCCAAAGGCTTAGAGACTTAGGTAATGTGTTTGTAAGACATGCAGTAAGGCCAGTATATGGACTTTACCTGGGTAGCCTGTGATTGATTCCTTCTAGCCCTTCATACACAGCAGAGAAGAGGGAACCCCAACTTCCGGAACTTTGTGCCCACAAGGTTTTGTTCATGTGTGCACCATCACTGTTGGAAGCACAAGTGGCTGAGTCTAGCCCTTTAAACCCTATGTACCTGTAGACTGGATTACCTGTATGGCGGGTTTGAAGCAGGAGGTGGGAGAAAGGGCTAGCCTAATGCACATTATGGAGGTAGGAAGCACTCTTTTCACAGGTTTCTTTGCTTCCAACCCATTCACTGTTGCTCTGAGGTGAAGAGCAACATTTCAACATTTCCCAGATCTGCTGAAACATTTCCCAGTAACCCTCAATAGCCTTAAAAGATAATACCTGTCTCTCAGCTTAACTTCTGTCCCCTAAAGCCAAATAAGGTCAATGCCAGATAACTCTGAGATCTTCAGCTAGGGAATAAAAAGCAGATCTAGGCTGTCATTGGGCCATACTGTCTCTTTGTAACCAGATTTCCAACCAGGGGTGATTGGAATTCAGCATAATAAATTGCTTAATGTCTTTCCTGCATGAAACTGTGTCCTAATATTTAGAGATGCCAGCTGACCCCAGGAAGGAAGTGAACAGACTTTGGTTAATGGCCTCTTAGTATTCATTGTGCAAACTTTGCATAAATGAGTTCTTTCATATGAAATGTCTTGCTGGTACTTGGTTCTGCTGCATTTCTGCTCAGGTGATTTTTTGCCATGGTTCATAAACCAGACAGTAGAAAGGACATTTTGTTGGAAACATCTGCTAAACTTTGCATTCTAGGGCACATATATATATATATATATATATATATATATATATATATTCAAAACTTAACAGGATCTTAGCTTTCTTGGTTGAGCAATGAACACATTTTTCTAATATTCCTGTTCCATTTCCCCCAAAACCCTGAGACATGTTTTATTGTAGTGAAATGCAGGTACTCAGACAGGTAGACTGGTCACAGACTGTCGTTTTGTAATTTATTAGCTAAATGACCATAGGTTGGTGTCAACTTCTCTGACCCTTAGTTTTCTTAACTGTCAATATGGACAATAATTTAGTGCTGCATGTAAGGTGCTTACTACAGTCACATGACATACTAGATACTTAACACTGGGCATGGGGAAGACTGGTGTTTATTAAACTGGATGATAATAGTGGCACAAACATGAAATAATTTTCACTATAAGTTACACATCAGTATTTTGATATTGCTTTTTATATTCATTGAGCTGATGACTTAGCTCTTGTTTAGAAATTATTGATGACCCAGTAATTCAATGCTTATTGTATGTCTATTATGTGCCAGGCACTATTTGAAACTCTCAGCCATTATATTTTAGTACCAGAGGGGAGACAAATGTACAAGTTGACAAATAAATGTGATAACTTCAGTTGATAATAAATACGAATAAGAAATAAAACAGATAATGAGAGAGGCTAGACTTCTGTGTGTGTGTGTGTGTGTGTGTGTGTGTGTGTGTGACTCCTTTGGAGGTCTAACAAGATCTATGGCTCCTTGTCAGAACAATCTTAATTTATAAATATGTATCATAAAGCATTGAATTATAAGAAAAGCAATTATTTAAATGCAGTTATTGGAATCTAAGAAACAAATCTAAGATGCAGTATGCGTAATTCTTGATAAAAGCATTTTTTCAATAGTTACTGACAGCTATAAACATAAGCATAGTTCATCAGTATAAATATGTTTTAATGTGTTATGGCACATTTGTAGTCTTATTTGTAAATGACACTTGCGATTCTACTGTTATCAAAACCATTCATAGTTTCCATTGATTGCCTCTATTTATAATGAAAGAAAACCACAGGTTTAAATTAGAGGTTAATGACAATGATGTAAATTTTCTTATCCAAGTTTGAGGAGTCCCTAAATAATTCCCACAAACTGCTGAACTGTGGCCAAGGTCAAGAACCCAGGGACTAGAGGTTGCCTTTTGCTTTGGTTTGAATTCTGACTTCAGACAGATGAATAAAACAATTCTGCCTTTTAAAATTCATCCTAGACATAAGGATCAATAGAACAGACTTGGGAATTTAGACATGAAGTTTTATAGAACTTTACTTTTATAGTTAGATAAGTTTTTGACAAGGGCAACAAGATCCTTCAGTGGAGTAAAGAACAGTCTGTTAATGAGCAGGGCTGGGATACATTGGATGTCCATGTGTTAAAAAAAGTAAGCTCAGACCTTTACCTTATACCCTAACAAAAGTAACTCAAATAAGACTAGAGTTTTCCTAAAACAAATCGTTACCCATGGTTGATCCTTTGTGACACTGGATTTGACAATGAATCCTAAAACATAAAACCACAGGCAAAAGTAACAATGACAAAAAAAAGATCATCAGTAAGAATGAAAGCTTTTGTGTATCAAAGGATCCTATGAAGAAAAAAATTCAGCCTTCAAAACTAGAAAATATATGTTTGCAAAACATGTATTTGATGACAAACTTGCATCTGGGCTATATAAAGAGCTTTTATTTCCCAGTAATGAAGGATGGTCCAATTTAAAAATGGACAAAGCTAATGAATAGATCTTCCTTCAAAGAAGATACATATGACCCACAGAATATGAAGTAAAATTATCCAGACACATTCACTCTTAGTCATTAATAAAATGCAAAACAAAAAAACACAAGATACCATTTCACATTTTCTAGGATCAGAATGAACACAAGCAAGAATGTACAAGCAAGAATATGGGCAAATTGCAATCCCTGTGAGTTGCTATTAGGATGGAATTCCTCAGAAATAATCTTTCCATCCAAGGCTTTACCCAAGAGTACTGAAAGCATATGTCCACATAAAACCTGAACCAAGTATTTGTAATTACCCTTAACAGTTGAATGGCAGAAAGTGCCATCAATAACCATCGATGGATGATTGAACTGAGAGAAAGTGATATATCCAAGCAATGACATATGATTCAGCTATAAGAAGTAAGGAAGTTTCTACATATTCTGCAGCACAAATGAACCTTGAAACCATTATACTAATATGAAGGATTGTTAGTATGTGAGTTCATTGATAGTTACTATCAAGAACAGAGGGACTATATGAAAATCATAGATTAGAGCTGACTGAAGGCTTCAGAAATAGGGTTAACAAGCACAGAAGGGTCCATAGTGGCATGGTGCAAGGTTTCTTTTTTGAAGTGAGGATAGTATTCTATAATTGATTTTAGGAATGTTCATACAACTGTAAATACTAAAACCAATTGAATCATATACTTTAGGTACATGGATTAAAAGGTACATGAATTTTAACTCAATAAAGATGTTATAAGATCGTCATTTTAGATGAAATGTGAAAATGCAGCATAGGGAAGAAAAATAATTGAAAAGCTGTCTCATTAGTCTTGCTGAGAAATTGAAATCAGAGTCAAGGGGAAAAGCATGGCCCCACTTTTACCCCCAGGCTGTGTCTTTTCAAGTTCACATTCAGTTTATTCAGTGGAGCAGATCTAGATTAACTAGGAAAGACTCACTTTAACTCCTCATCTTAAGATGTATCAACCTAGCATATTTTTTCCAGTCACATAGATAATTGTGTGGGATTATGCCATTTCAGGGCACTATTAGACTTGGATAATGTCAGTAAAATAATGGAGAAAGCAGTCTCGTCTTCTCCATCTGTATGTCCCAAAGGAGAGGCCAGCCTTAGTGACTTGTGTGCCCAGGTGTGTTGAACTGAGTTGCTCAGTGTACAGTTCTCTAGAGGTAAGTGGGCTTTGGTAATTAAAACGCTCTAGAAATTTTTTTTTAATTAATCAGATTGTAAACTGAAGTCATCTGTTTCATCCAGAATAGCAGCAAATCAAACACACTCTCCGAAGGCCAAAAAATCCACTACTGGTAGCCTCAGGGTTATTCCCAGATCAGAATCCCTCTGCTTCAGGAATGGGTTGGGGGAAGGGGCAGGTTTCCCTGAACTTGAGCCTAGAGCCAAACAGGTGGAAGCTGGATGGTTCCCAGCAACACTGGGTGATTTGTTTCCCCCAATACCATTCTCCTTTTCAACCACAGCTCTCCTGGGAACTAGTTTGAGAGTCCCTTAAAAAAAAAAAAAAGAGGACTGATTTTTAACTGTGACAGTGTCACAGTGTCAACAAATCTGGATAACTCCTGGATGAACAGTTAGATACGCATGGCTCATTCCCATCTGGAAATTATGCAATGCAGTGTAGACTCTGGGAAGCAGTCTCCTCCATAGTTTGCCACTCTGAAGAAATTGTGAGGACTGGTAAGAGAGAAAGGCTGGGCTTCTGTCTACGTTAACATCATTCTTCTTAATTACCTGAGGGTTTCGGGGTAGACCTTATCCTAAAGCGTATCCTTTGCTATGGGTTCTCACACCAAATCATGATTAATTAAATCATGACATTTAATATGTTGTTTGGTGCAGTTGAGGGTGGTGAGGGAGGCAGTGCTGGCTGAGGAACCCCAAAACCTTACTGATCTAACCATTCACATTACCCTCCCCACAGGGGTTTGTTTACTTTCCACCTAGTCCACGGTTATTATTTCTGTTCAAGTTCCTTCCATAACACAGCCTTCTTATTCATTGTAAAATACCAAGCTCTTGGACACAGCCCCGTTCTTTGGAGAAGTCCATGGTATATACATTACCTGTGGCATTTACACATTCATCCCTCATTAAGACTTATTACAGCCATACTTCTCAAAGAGCACCCACTGTATTCCAGGATGCCATTTCCATGGTGAGTTGTATTTCTCTTAGTTCAAGCATTTGAGTCCTTCCATACATGGTTGAGAGCCACATTTTTCTCAGGGATGTCTCAAAGGTCATGAAGATCTTTGAGAGTTTGGAATTGTAGGGTTAGGGTATATATATTAAAGGAAATGAATGTGTCATGGACAAGGGGCCTTGGGAGGGATTTCTTTTTTATTTCTTTTTTTTCTTTAAATTTTTTTCCATGCCCACTACTACTTCCTCTTCTGCCCCATCTCCGTGTCCTCCCCTAGCCTTTCCCCTTCCTCCTCTACCTCCCCCACCCTTTCACTCCTGAGAGAGGGCAAGGAATCCCAAGGTGAATCAATTCAGTCTGGCATCTCCAGTTGAGGTAAGACTGAGTCCCTCCCCTTGGGTGAGATTTCTGGCCCCTGGAGGAGGTTATAAAACAGAAGGAAAGCAATAAGTGTGCTTTGACCCGATGCTGAAGTAGCTTAGGGTGTTATTAAGTGAGATGATACTTGGGAAAGCTAATGGCTTTGCATGTTACAAGTTGGTATTTTTCACATATTTATTAAATAATCTTGGGAATGTAGAGATGGCTCAGTGGTTATCATCAATACATAATGTTTTTGGAGAAGACCTGAGTTCATTTTCTATTCCTCTTGTTGGGTGGCTCAAAACCACCTCTAACTCCAGCTCTAGGGCATCTGGTGCCCTTTTCTGGCTTTCACATGTATCTGCACTCAGGTGCCTATATCCACAATACTTTTACACACATACACAAAAAGCCAGATGATAGTGGTAAGTATTTAATTCCTGCTCTTGGGAGACAGAGACAGGTGGATATCTTGTGAGTTTGAGGCCAACCTGCTCTACTGAGATAGTTCCAGGACAGCCAAGGCTATATAGTGAAACCCTGTCTCAGTACACACACACACACACACACACACACACACACACACACACACACACACACTCACTCACTCCACCCCTGAAAAAAAAAAGAAAAGAGAAGAAAGCTTTTTTGAAGAATTTTGTTCAGCATTCACTAAACATGGTGTGGGGAAGAGGTGGGAGAAGAATACGTCACACAGAGTCATTTGGAGGCTTTGACCAGCCCCCTAGCAGGTCAGAGACTCTGCTGGACTTTGACTGCATCATTCCTAGAGTCTTGCTGCTATGTGTGGCTTTCTGAGTGCTCGTGTGATTACTCCCCTTACAATTCTGATCTTTCTACCTTTCTGTTTCTTTTCCACAGATCTCTTGGGTAGTTTTAACATTGACTCTAGAAATTCTTGACCAGTTTTCAAAAGTGCTATGCCCCTCAGTCATCATTGGCAGAGAACTTTCTGGAATAATCCTCAATGAAATACCTTCTGTGTGGCATGCTCTGTCCTATGATAAATACACCCTCCTTTGAGACTCATAACAGCCTGGAAGATAAATCCAAGTGTTATTTGTATTCTATAGATGAGGAAACCAAGGCATGGGAGGATTAGAGCACTATGGGCTTTTTTTTTTTTTTAATTTATCTATCCATTTATTTTTGACAGAACTGGGATGGGATCCAGGGTTTTGCTCATAGAGAATAAGTGCTCCCTGAGTCACACCTTAGGTCACAGCTCCATCCTAAGAGTTGTCAGGTCAGTTCATGAAGTTCACTGGTCACTCTGTACTTGTTGCTAGCAAACAGCTGGAAGATGACCTTTCTGTTTGCAGTGCCCCAGGTGGTAGGATCTTATATCTCTGGGTGTACTTGTACCAAGTCTTACTCCAAGGATTGTGTGGAGAACATTGTACTAGATGTTGGCATTTTAGATGACTCTGGGCCAAACAAGGGACATAGGAGTGAGAAAGTACCCCAGTAGTCTAGTAGCTTTAAGAAAGTCCTCACTGCGCAGCTTCTGTGCTGGCAAGACTGGTCTGCAGTAGACTGAAGGCTCTTAGCCTGGATTCTTTAGATCCAGTGGTGCTTATTCCCTAACTCACAAGAGGAGAAGATATTCCTTGCTCCTTAGGAGAAGGTGCTCAGTGTCCTGGCTGAATCCAGCTGTGCCCATTGTTAACAGTATGGGATTTTTAATGGCAGGAGGAGGCCCAAGCAAGATTTAAACTCAAACTTTTAACTTTAATCAATACTATCCAAGTTCCTACCTGATGCCAACATTTTAAAACCACAGAACCATGGAGTCTACAAGGATCTTCTGGAAGTTACTGAATCCACAAATCAGAACCTGGGTTTAAGCAGACATTCAATAATGATACCATCTATTATTCTTTTCTATTTGTAACTAATTCTTTCCCCTCAAAAGGCAAGAAATTAGCGGGGAATCTCTCTGCTTCTTCTTCTTCTCTGTGGACCTTAGATTGACTGTTTCTAGAGTGTTGACGTCAGTGGAAACAACACACACATAGTAATTATCTAATATGCTATAAATGCCACTCTATGGTCTGGCAAAGGAAATAATGCCCCAGGAAAGGGAAGTTGAATTACGAAAAAGCAATAAGCCTTTCTATAATTACACCCTAAGAAGGAGAGGTCTGGCTTTTAAACTAAACAGAAAGTGTGCCAAAGAAGCCTATTTTGAAGTGAGGAGGATGCACCTCCTCCACCCCACTTGTGACTTGGGCCATTCCACTTCTGGACTCAGGCTTTGGGTAAAATGGAGAACACATAGTCTCTCATTGGATCTTGAAGTATGGTTGGTCCCTGTAGCTCCTCACCTTTCACCTGGAGTCCCTTGGGAGCAGCTAGGATGGATTCCTCTTCTATGCTGAACATGTCCAGTCTTGGGCTGGGCAAGTGAAAGATGAATGACACCCCCACCCCAGCCGTGCTGTAGATTACTTAGTGCCAGCTGTCAGTTCGTTTCTCCCAGGGAAGCCTTTGCAATGAGATTGTCTTCGACACACTGTCCATGATAAATGATTTTCCCAGTAAGAAATTGCTTTTCTGCTAAACCTCATCCAATCATGCTGACAAATGTTTGTGGCTATAGGGAGCTCTGTCACTGCCGTCTCAGACCTGGGGAGCAGGGAACTGGGATCTGAAGCCAGCATGGGTCAAGTAGGAGGTCTTGTGGGTGCAGACCAAAGGAGTCAGGGGATTTGGTTCCTGGTATGTGCTGTTGCTGAGAGACAACAGGCGCAGTTCAGAATGTTCAAGATCTCAGACAGGAAGGTGGCCTCTGGTGCTTCATGCATCTCTCGGTTCTGGGTAGCGGTGTTTCCATGTATAACGGAGTAGGAGCGCAGCTACTAATGTCAGCTATAAATAGAACAGGAATGCGTACACATGGCAAGGGCAAGAACCTCCAGGCAGTGTTCTCAACGTGTCATTAGTCTGTGACCCTTTCCGAACCTCCATAAAAATAGCATGCCCTCCTTTAATATTATTTGGCATTTCAAAAGAGATTAAAATGCCACATCTAAAATCATAAGTGATGGTATGATGGTAAAAAGAATTTGTCTTTTCCAACTAAACAGGCTCCCTCTTCCCCTTCCAGATCCTGAGAAAGGAAGTGTCTCTTGCAGTGACAGTTACATGTCACATGCTGCATATCACTTGGCAACAGAAGCCCCGGAGTATTGGCAGTTAATACCTATAGATTCAGAATCTGGGATCAGAGTCCATCCCATCATGAGGTGCTTACCCTGGTCCTGTAAGAGGGGACCACAGCACTGTCAGAGGGGACTTCAGTATACCAGTTTCAAAGTTGCTATGTTCCTCAGCATGCAGCAGCATCACAATGGTCTTTGGTGCCTGCTAGTTCTTGGTCCCCACTATTTTCCGAGAACCCAGGAAGGACACATCCCTGTGGTGTTCCCATCATGGCTCAGCCTGGTCTGTGAGCTGCAATAGCAGTTACACGGATATTACCTGCATGCTGGATTCAGAGAGAGACAGGTGGTGGTGACTTTGCTGCTCCAATCAAGGCTCCCAGATAGGAGAGGAGGGCCCACTATCCTACCTTGGAGATTACTGGGGACATTAGAATTAGCTTTTGCTATGGTTTTCTTAACAGAGCTTGCTGAGAGCTTTCTGTCATGGGGAAGTCTCCTTGAGCCAGTGGAGACAGAAGAAGCCCCATCTTTCCTTTGAGGCAACGTCCGGTTCCCCTTGTCCAGCCCCCTAGTTCTCATTTCCTCCTTGTGCAGCCAGCCACTAGTTGGCATCTGTTTGGGAACATCATGGAGGGAGGGCTTTGTAAGGCTTCCACAGCCTCAAAATGCTCTGTGTAAATAGTTGAGCACCTGTTTGCTGTGGATTTGCTTTGATTTGTCCATCACCTCTCACACATTTCCTGAGTCTGAGAATATATCAGACTGTCCTGGACACTGGGCCACAGAAGGGAATAGACACATGTTTCTGCCTTCAAGGAGGTCATGTCACCTGGAGCTCAAAGAGTGTTGACAGTGCTAATTGCCATGAAAATGTATTGACCATTGTACTATGTACTAGTCCACATCTTGTTTCCTTCTTAGCTCAAAGAGCCTCACGCTAAGCCTGCCTTATTCAGAATTTTCTACATGAGAAGTGTAGTAAAGGAAACTAAACCCAGAAACACACAAATGATGGCTGAAACCGTCAGAATCTGTATCTCAGAAATGCTGGCTTGAGGGACAGATATGTTGACCTTGTGTGAGTGAGCCCAAAGGACTATTTGTACGTCCGGGAGCAGCTGGAGGAAGCTGGTCCATGAGTCATCATCACAAGGTATCCTGGTTTCCTCATTGTCAGGGAGCAGCCTGGTGTCCTCCCACTCTGGGCTCCATCTCTGCAGAAAGGTTTCTCTACACTTGATGTCTTATCCCCATAAAGATCCTAATAACTATATAACCTTGCTGGTGCTCCCTATTTGGATCTAGGAACATGGAAGCTGAAATGCAAAGAAGAGATGATGTTTAAACCCATGGGCTCATCTACCTCCTCCAAATGGTACTTTGAAAGTCAGTCATGTGACATGGAAAAAGACTTTTTGGGACTGTCCAGAACAAACACGACTTCTCTTCCAAATAGGGGCAGTGAGTCTGGGTCACTTTCTGCTGGTCAGGCAGAAACTGGAATAATAGACACCTGACTTTGGTAGCAAATGCAACTGAAGCTAATTACAGCTTCAGGACTCCAGGTGTGTCTGAGTCCACACAGCTGTAACATTCACACATACAGCAAATATGGAAGGTGTGAAAGTGGTTAAGTTTGACCAGCGGATGGCAACCATATTCTTGAGTCTGAACTTCAGTAGCAAACACATAACAGACACATGGTTGGCAGAATGTCGAAAGGCTTCTGGGGCTATCAGGCTTGTGCTGGCCATCTGCTATAGGAATTCTCTGTAACCGATATTCTGGGATGGTGGGAAGATAAACTAGTTCTCAAAACTTCCCCCAGTCACTTAAAGCATCTTCAGAAAGTGAACCCATATCACCAGAATTTGTGGCTCTCTGTCCCCTTTGTATATGACCTGTGATCAGTGCCAGAGTCCTCTTTCTGCACTGTGCTTTTTATTAAGCTGTCCTTGGTTTGCAGATGGACACCTAAACCGAGGAAGGAAAAGGGAGCCCATGGCCAGTCAGAGGGAGAGGGAGGGCAAAGCATTTGTGGGTGTTTGAAAGAAAATAGTCCCCAATGGGAGTGGCACTATTTAGAGGTGTGGCCTTGCTAGAGGAAGTATGTCACTGTGAGGGTGGGCGTTGAAGTCTCCTTTGCTCAAGCTATGCCCAGTGTGGTAGACAGTCCACTTCCTTATACCTGTGACTCAAGATGTAAGATTTCAGCTCCTTCTCCAATACCATGTCTGCCTTGCATGCCACCATGTCACACCATGATGATAGTTAACTTAACCTTTAAAACTATAAGACATTCCTAATTAAATGTTTTCCTTTATAAGAGTTGCTGTGGTGCTGTTGTTGCATGGTGTCTCTTCATAGCAACAGAAACCCTAAGACAGCATCCATATCTGAGAATATGAACTTAGGAGTGCCATTTTCCTTAGCAATGGCTCTTAGTATCTTATTCCTGAGACCCCTGAGATCCCTGGCCCCTGAATTTCTTGTCCTAATATCTATGTAACTAATCAATGAAATGTCCCCAGAAGCTCCCACTGTTCTGAGTCTCACTGCTGGATGAGTCTAGACACATCACAACCTACCTGAACTTCTCCACTTACTTTTGTGACCACTCCTGTAGCTGAGGAGTAAAGCTTATGATAGGGACTTAGCGACTTTGGAGTTGAAAATCTAGAAGGTCAAGGATAATTTGCGCAGTATCAATATGGACTAGGAACAGTGATTGGTGTCATCTGAAAAGGCAGCACATTCTGTATTCATGATGAGATTAAACAACACCAACTAGACATAGCTTCCAAATAATAATTCTGTACAGGCAGAGAGAAATCCTAGCGTTGTGTCAATGTGGTTGAACCTTGCATTAGCATACCTTACAATATAATTCATAAGAGGATGTAAGTTATAAAGAGGTTGGCATGTATCCAAAGTGCCCTAGATAATGTCAACTCCTAAGACTGATGCTCATTTTCTCCTGGGAGATGGACCAACTTTATCCTTGGCAATGGAAATGTCATGGATGAGGCAGTCTGACCCCAGTTTTCTCCTTGCTCAATCTCTCTCAATCTGAACCCTGGTCCATAAAGCAAGAACCAGTTTATTAGGATACTCCTGGAATCACCATAGCAGTGCTGGCAGGCCCAATTGAGGATCTAGAACTTTCTGTTGACATTAAGCAGCAAGCTGGGTCCATGTGGAATTAAGCTGGTTACTGACATAGGATCAATTGGGTCTTGCAGCAGGTCCCTGGCACCTAGTTATAAAGGCTCTTCTGGATCATCACAACACTTGCCAGTACAGTTTCATAGTTTACTTGATTGGAGTGGGCAGATCTCATTTGCCACATGTTGTAAGGAGAGGTCGGAGAGAGAAGTAGAGGGCATGAGACTTCAGTTTCACATGCCAAGTCACTATATATTTCTACAAACAGTATTTAATTCACTATGGTGCTCAAAGATGAGCCTTCTTTTTCTTATTTCTCTGGATTTCCCAGTAGCTTTCCTGGTTGCCACTACAGTCAGGGACCAGAACCATTCCCAAAGCCTCTGGTGCACTTCCCAAGACTCAGCAGCATTTTTCTGCCTCTGAACCTAACACTTCCTCTTTCACCTCCCATCCAAAGGATTTCACTGCTCAACTCCTGTGAATTGTTTTCTTGTAATTTCTATAGTTGCCCCATAATGCTATAGTCTAGGGAGGTCATGGTCATCATCAATCAAATTATAGCACTGTACTTCAGAGACATGAAGACACATGTCTTGATTCACACAGCTTGCAAATGTCAGAGCTGGAATTTGAACTCTGGGTTTTTCTGGCTGCAAAGCCCAGGTTCTTCCATACTGTACTATGAATAGTCTTGGATGCAGAATTTAAGTAGCATAGGTTAGTCCTTTGATGTTTAATACCCACCCTTTTTATAAAGAAGTCTGTAGGGAGAGATGTTGGACTCTGAGAATGTAATGAAAAGTCTTAAATTCTGGGTATGTGAACAGAAGGGAAGTACCCCACCCGACAGTTTTGCCTGCCTTTCATAGAGTCCATGAGACCCCTGAAACTCATCTATGGGTTAATTGGGCTCAAAGATGTCTGTGGGCCACACGTTTGGAAAAGATCTATTTTTTTAATTGAATATTTTGAAGACTATTTGAGAACTTGGGGGGCGAGGAAGTCTTAAGGAATAGAAAAGTAAGCAGTGATGAATAGACAGGGGGATGTCCGGGAAAGAGGATAGAAGACAAAGGCAGCCTGTCAATCATGTAACAAGAAGTAAACACTGCTCGAACAGTGAACAGCTGTGGAGGTGAAGCCTCCTGGTTTACACACCATCCTCATGGACCTCTCTTTTCAGGTCACTGGCTACACTGCTAGTTTCCTTATGGTTTTCTTTGAACCCAGTGCCACATCCTTGTTGAGTAATTTACATTTTTTAAAGCTAAGCAAATGGTTATTTATCACTTATATGTGATTCTTTGAACACTACGAAACACTTGGCCTGAAGCCATCTCATGTATCGTTGGTAACAAACAGACATGTATTGGTTTCTACTAGCCTGGGTGGCATAACCACACACACTCCTGAAAGGAAACTGCCCAGTTTTCACTACTGTCAGACCTCAATGGTGGCTCAAGGGACTGTTGAGTGTTTGAAAATCGCCTGATTGGGTGTCTAGTTTTGTGTCCCAATCTTAATCTTTTACCTAATCCTCTTCCTTTTCTCTGTCTACCCCATGAGGCCCTGAGATTGGTGGGTTGTGTTGATAGTTTTATACCTTTATATTGTGATACACTTATACACACCCTGCTCTCCCTGCCTCGTCCTTCACTCTGGTTCTCCTGCTGGAAGTAGTCTCAGCAAGTCTTCCTCCTACATCCCTGTCTTCCTTCTATGTGTGGCCCACTTTTCTTGTTCTGGAGACAGTATCTGACACAAACCACCCAGGGGGCTATTTGAGCTCACACTGTTAGGACAGGGAAAGCATATTGGCTGCTGTGGCTGGGACATTCGGTACTGGAGTGTGAGGCAGTTGATCCCACAGGAGTCAAAGAGGCAGTAATGAGCTGAAAGAAGGAAGTGGGATAGGGTTACCTTTAGTGTCTTCTCCTAGTGACCCATCTTAGCTTGCCACGCCTCCCTCCCCTGTGGTTCCACAACCCTCTACAATAGCCAGCTGGGGACACAAACCAGAGAGGGACACTTTCCATGGAACTATTAACAGGATAAGATCTGAGGATGAAATGGAGGAATTAACAGACACTTAAAAGCAGAATGAAGTGGGAGAAGCCTGGATGGGAAATGGAGGAAGAACATAACTGAAAAGATCTGGGAGGCAGGAGGCTGGGCAAGAGACTGCCTCAGGGAGGAGGGAGTAGCTACCTGCCAACAGCTGGGAAGACAGGAGCTCAGAATTCCCTGTGGAGCTTGACACATGAATATGGTCAGCATCCCTGACAAGTGAAGAGTTAGTGGGTGACAAGGTGAGCACTGCCAGGCAGACCCAGGCAAGGAGCCTGTGTCAGTCTTCTGGAAGGAAGCCACTTTGCATGTTGGCACCAGGGCTCTGTAGCAAGGAATAATTTCTGTGGCAGAAGGTTCATTTAGGGAGGCTTGGTCTCTTATCTGAAGAAGGACTAGAAGGAGGTGCTTGTATATGTATGAATGCATAGTGGGTGGGTAGATAATGGGAAAGAATAAAATTTGGTTCCGTTTCTCGTGTGACTTTTATTGGCATTATAAACTGAGCATCAGCTGAGCTGGTGGTACAGAAAGGAAAAAAGAGAGAAGTATTGTGATTTAGATGCGATTTGTCTCCTGCAGCTTCCTGTGTTGAGGTCCTGGTCTTTAGATGGTGCTGAGAGGGAGTGAGACTGTTCAGCGGTGTGGCCAAGTGAGAGGTCACAAGATAGACCCTTCCCAGGGCTCTGGCTTCTTGTCCTGATCTCTTCATCTAGCATGTTATCCCACTATTGTGCTGCCATCTTCCCTAAGGACCTCACCAGAGTGGAGGCGATGCCAGTGTAGTGCCTGGAGCCTCTTGGACTACAAGTCCAATAGTTGGTTGATCATTACAAAATTTCCAGCCTTAAGTATTTCATTATAGTCACAGAAAACTGATGAAGTGCAAAGAAAGAAAAAAATCTCAAATAGTTGCCTTGGAGAATTGGAAAGCAAACCAATTTGAGAAAAATGGCAGCTTGACCATTAGTACCAGGGAACAAATGGGAACTGAAATCAGTCTCTTGGCATGTATAGCCTTTCCCAGAGATTTGCACAGCCCCAGAAACTGGTAGCAGGTTAATGGGCAGCAGAAATGTTCAAGGGCAACTACAAAGCAGAGCTCAGAGCAGAGGCTGCCAGCTGAGGGATGTAGGACTTTCAGACTTCTCTATAATAAATCAAGTAGGAGACATGAGCAGGAGAGCTCAGAGTGTTGAAGAGTGAGCAGCTAGGAATGTCAACATGGCTGCTGCTCACCTCATCTAGCCTGGGGACTGGGAATGGGAGAATTGTGTGAAGTGAGGTTTGGGGGTCACAGTCAATTAAAAGAGTCAAGGCTGAAGTAGCTTCTTTCTGATGGTATATCTCATGCCCCTGTTTGGAAGATGACAGGTATTAGCATGCCTAGGAAAGATGAGCCTGGTACTTCCTCCCCAGCCATCATCCTTAGGCTACTTGTAACAGTGTGGGTGACCATCAACCCATTTGTAATAATGTGAATGACCACAAGGTCCTTTGCTACCCTATTTCTTGTGCTCCAGTGAAGATTTTGAAAATTGAAAACAGCCAAGTAGAAGTGACAGTTTTGGGATCTCACAGTCCACTCTGTTTCAGGGACAGTTAGTTGTTTGAGTAGTTTGGATATTTGAGTATCTGGCCACAAATACTTTTCTTCTTCTCCAGAGTTGAGTTCCAAATCATCACTCTCCAGGCTTAGGTTATTAGATAGTTGCGGATGCTGGCAGCTGTGGTCCAGAGCTCCATCCTTTGCTGAGTTCCACATAGACAGGCCAGGAAGGTCCTTTCTCTGCTGGGTACCCCATGAATGCCACCTCATTGTTCCACATCATAATTGTATCATTACACGTCATAACAATGGGATTGTAACAGTTATTATTGCACATCCTAATTATGTGATTACTCAGTCTTTCACCAATTATATAATTAGATTTAATTATACCAATTGCACAAATAAACGATAGTCAACTGCAAATTACTTAAAATAAAATCCAGAACTGTGCGTATGTCGGCAGTTGCCCTGAAAACAGGAATAGAAAACAAAAGAAGAAGGCTTTTGAAACCAGTTTTCAAGTGGAAGAAATTCTATGATCAGGGTAGATCTTTAAGGATAATGGTAGGAAATCAAGCCATCAGGAAGGTTTTTTTTAATCATATTTTCTTCCAAGAAAATATGGACAGTACCAGCCAAATGCAGGATATTATATCCCCCTTGCCATGATTTTTTTTCTTAATCTACACAGCTCACTGAGATGGTAGAAAGAAAGCAGCAAGAGTAGAGAGAAGAGAGAGGCAGAGGAGTATGTCTGTGGCAGGTGGGGTGGGATCGGGGATGTGGAAAAAGCAGGTCTGACATTTACAGGTTAAAATCAGACAATGTACTTTGAGGCAGAGCACAGAATCATGCTAACTCAACTCAAATTGGTAAATTGACCCTTAGCCCTCCTTACCCAAGTCTTTCTGGTATCTCCAACTAGTTCTTTGCTTCACCTTCACTTCCTATCCCCCCTGGATAGGAAGTCCAAGTGTAGATGCTGAGAATGGTTACCCAGAATTCTAAATCCATACACGTGGGGCAGGAAGGTCTGTTCTTCGTAGGTTAAGACTTCAGGGCCAGTGATCTCTTGGGTTTTCTTTGAGTATAATTTGTGAGACAAAATCTGAATAGACAGGCAACTTGGTACTTGGTCCTATAGTGCATGTTGTACTCATGATTGTTTGCCTTTTGTATAATCTCGGGGCTTTGGAGAATTTGAAGTTGGTACCATATTATAGATACTTCTCCCCAACATTGTGGAAACAAGTATCCTAAAAGCATGATATTTTCTGGAGAATAAATATTCTCTGGATTAACTCTCAAAGCCCAAATAAATAGAATAGTGTCTAGGGCATGAAACTTCATTTACATAAGGGTGGGTTCAGTCTCTAGCACTTTAAAAAAATGCAGTGATTTCTATACAAAATGAAGTCTGAACCATATCCCAAAGACAGAAATCTGATTATTAATCTGGTTATTTATGGCAACATGATATATCTGGTAGATATTATGTTAAGTGGAATAAATCATATGCCAACAGATCAATATTGCGTATGTGCTCATATGCAGAAGCTAAAATGTTTATTTCAGTGTCAAGGATTTCTAAAGGCTGCGAAGGCTGAAGCGCAAAAAAAAAAAAAAAAAAAAAAAAAAAAAAAAAAAAAAAAAAAAAAAAAAAAAAAAAAAAAAAAAAAAAAAAAAAAAAAAAAAAAAAAAAAAAAAAAAAAAAAAAAAAAAAAAAAAAAAAAAAAAAAAAAAAAAAAAAAAAAAAAAAAAAAAAAAAAAAAAAAAAAGAAGAAGAAGCAGCTAGATGCAAAATGGTCAAATAGAAGGGATAACTTCTGGTGTCCCAATGTGTAGTGGAGTAACCAGCTTACAATAAATCTATGTGGTCTACAAGAGAGAAGTTCAAAGGCTCCCAACATAAAGAAATGTCCAAGAGGAGGAAATGCTAATGACATTAATGTGACCTGTGTACGCTGGGCACTATGTGAATGAAGACACCAGTGACCACTGGCCTACACCTGATACAGAGCCCTTGCCATCCACTGCTTCTGTACCCTAAAGGAGAAGAACAGAGTCTTCATTGTTAGGTGGCTGGTCAGAGCACATCTAGAATAGTAGGCACATCACAATCCCACTCTAACAAAGAGATAGGATTGGTAGGTACTACTTAAGCACATATATACTTAGAGGAAATTATCCTTCTGAGAACAGCTGAGTACGGAGAACCACTGAGTCCCAAGGTTACTCAGCTTCTGCTCTGAGATCTTCACAAAAGTTAGCAGGATATGGATTGGTGCAAAAGCACACATAATATCTGGTGTGTGCACTTAATATAGCTACAGAAATAAGCCTCAGTACTGTCATAGGGCATGCAGTATACTTGGTTAATTGCATGTATGAATGAAAAAATAACAAACTGTCACACGTGTGAGGGGGTAACATGCCTTTAAGTCTCAAACAGAGGTGTGTCTTCCACTACATATTTGCTCATGTATGCCATGGAAGACCATGGATGTTAGGTAGCTTTTCCGTTGGATGTCTTCATCAGCCCTTTGCTTTCTGCAGTGTTCCAGGATTCTATCCTACAGAAGACTTTTATTTTTGTATGTAAATTTGCCCAGGGGGAGGCCAGCACACACCTCTGGAAGGTGTTGCTCAGCATGGGGAAATGCTGTGTAATGAAAATCCAAGCAAGCAAAGCCCGGAAACCTGGAACTTAAGAGAGTGGATCACACCACATCACCTTTCTTCACCTTCAACACCTCTGCACCAGAACCAATAAGGAGCAACAAATTCTTTGATAGGAACTGGAAAGGTGCAAAGCAGAAAATGGACTAATGACTAATGCCTGGTGCCAAGCAGCCACAGCCACATTCTAAAGGCCAGCAAAGTACACCAGCTGGTTAAACACAGGAGGTAAACTTACCCAGCAGATATCATCTGCATTCCTAATTCTCAGCTTAGAGATGGCCATCCCTGGTTAGCTTTTCTCAAAAGAACTGTTAGTGGAAAGATTAGAGTGACATGTGCTGGTATTCAGAGCTCTGAAGTCTCTCTCGGAACATTCCTTGCCTAAGCACTTAGGGTATGCCTGCAAGCATGGGGTTCATAGGCTCAAGTCTACAGAACACCTTGTATTAATGATGGAAAAGCAGCAGACCCCAAGGAAGCATCAATGAAGAAAGATGAAATAACTGCCATGTGGCCAACACCAACCAGGTAGCCAGCAGCTGCTCTGGCCATTCACACAGCAGGTGTCTTTCAGATGATCCCTAGTCAAGTACAGGCCTAGCTGACACTCACTGGAATTCTGGTCATCCAAGTTTCACCCTGAAAGCCTATAGGCTCTGTCTCTAGCTATGGAGAATTTACTCTATGTAAAGTGCCAATCTGGCATTATCATCCCATTCATAGCACCACTGTGATTTTCTTCATTTGGAGAAGAAAGGGAACTTAAGCTGTTGAGGTCATGTGAGTAGTAATTGAGACTGGAAATGGAGCCCATAGTCTGAATGAGTACTTCACAATCCTGGATGACACACTCTGCTAGAGCCTAATATTTGTGGAACTCAGACCAATCTTATCATCATAAGCATCCTTAAAGTGTGGGTAAACATGGAAGTGGTGGTACTCTTCAATTATGTACAGAAAATGTAGATCTTGGAACTAATGTGGGCGAGACTGGCAATGGTCTCTTTGCCTAATCTTGATAATCAACTGACAAGAAGGTGATTCTGTTTTACTATGAAATGAGATTGGGAGTGATGGTTAAGTATAACTCAAAATTAGATGGCATATATCTTTCAGAGCGCATAATAATAGAGATGATAAAATTAGCAAATAACTCCCATTAGTATAGGAGAGATGAAACTCCTTTTATGTGGTTCGAAAGTCTTAGATAGAAATTGGAGTGAGAATTGCCTCATGCTAGTACTGAGACCTGAGAGGGGAAGTGTTGGAAAACTGGTGTTGATCTGACAGAGCTTTGTAATATTAGAAGAGGACTTGAACATTCACTTCGTCCCTGTCTATTTATTTGTTTAGGTTGATCTGTTTCAAAGCACTTACTGGTTAGAAGACACATCTAGGCTTTGGTGAAAGCTTTCTGATTTTCTGGGTCTCTGAATATGGAGAAAATGGCAGAGGACTGCTGTGGCTAGAGCTTTGTGGGAAATGGGGAGATTTGGGATGGAAATTGATGCAGAGTCAAGACTTCCAACTCTATCTAGACCTTCCCAGAGCGGAGAGAAGTTTTTTGTTCAACAATGATGATAGGTAGCTGGTGATAACTGAACCCTTCCAGGGAACCTTGTCTCAGAACTTGTCATAGTCTAACTAATTTCAGATAATCCTACTCACTATATGTTAAGATGTCTCTTCCAAGCAAAAGAAAGAATTTCATGTCATGTTGATAATTTGGAAAATACCTTTTATGGAGTGAACATTGAGTTTTAAAGAGTGATGAGACAGAAATATTTGTCTTCATAAGTACTTGTTTTCATAATAAAGCAATCCATACTTTAAGTGGAGGAAAAGGATTTTGTTCTTTTGCAAATAGCTTGGACTTATCCCATGTCATATTTCATTTGACCAACAGTGGTGTATGAATTCATAGCATTTTTTGTGACTCATGACAAATAAATATAATTAAGGACTTCCTGAATAGGACTCATTTATTCAAGAATTAAGGCCAACATTGTTCATTCCCTACTCATAATAATTATAACCAGTCCTTGCAAAATTGCCTATTGACAGCACACTATTTAAGACACTAGTGACAATTTTGAACTTTTATAGTAATGTTACAAAATAATCCTGATTAACACATTTGACACTCAGAAAAAGTGATGACGAACTAAAGAGATGGCTCAGTGAATAAAAGAATTTCTCAATAAACACTGAAGACCTGCGTTCAAAGCCTTAGAGCCCGAAAGCCTGAATTTATAATGTGAACATCTATATTCCCAAAGTTGTTATAGAGAGATGGGATGAAGAGTCAGTAAAATTGCTGGGAATTTGTAGGCCAGCCAACCTGATGTGTGCAAAGGGACAAACAGGATGAGACCATTTCCTAAACAGGCTAGAAGGTGAGAATTGACATCTGTGTTGACCTCTGACCGCAAGCATATGCTATGACTTGTCTGAACTCACATTTATACATGAGCACACACACACACACACACACACACACACAGTAGGAACCAAAAGAAACCCCATGAAAATCAGTGTTGATTTGAGAGAACAAATGAAATCGAGAAGTCAGTATTTAATGACTTATGAGTATGAACTTCCTAGTAGAACCTTCTTTATCCTGTGTACAGAAAGGAGTGGAAACTGCTAGGGGCTTTCTTCATCTATGTAAAATACATAGGATCTGATATATTTTTATAGGCTATAGTACATTATATTCAACCTAGCTTGAATAAGTAGGCATGTTCTATCCAACATGTTTGGTATCTTCCCAAGGAGACCCTGCAGATTGAAATCCTCATTCAAAACCCTTTGCCATGTCTGTTAGGATTCTGGACTAGCCCCAGAAGCCACATTTGACCAGTGGCCCCATCCTGAGTTCTGAATGAGTTCTTAAATGGAGTTCTCTCCATATAAGAGGGATTCCCACAGTTAACCCTTTCCTTTTCATCTTTCCTTCTCCTCAACCCCTCCCTCCCCCCCTCTTTCCTTCTCCCCCCTTCACCTCTCCATAATAATAAAGTCTTTCCACACGGGGCCCAGTCTAAGTGTCTCTTGCTGCACCTCCTTCCACTGCGCCCACATGGAGCATTGGGCCTCTATTCATCGCCATCCTTCAGCCACACAGGCTGTGTCATAACATAACAATATCTGTTTTTGAAAATGTCTTTTTCCACCACTACTTGGATTCTGGTTCTTGTGCTGGGTGCCTGAAGAAGTGGGTCAGTAAGTTAGACCCAAGTTGATTTCCTTACCTCTAATGTATACACATCTCTGGAGCCTCAGTTCATACTTCCAAGATGCTTAGTGTCAAATTTGGGTCCAGCTTTCTGAACTAAAGCACAAACACACAAAAAAAATAATTTTAATCTAACTTAAAAAAAAAAAGATGCATCTCTATGTGTGTGTGTGTGTGTGTGTGTGTGTGTGTGTGAGTGTGTGCTTATCTTGATTTGCCTGGTTTATAGTTGTCCAGATAAAGAGAATATGCTTTTGTATTAATTTCAGAAAAATTAATTTAGTATTGTGATGGATAATGACACAGATACCAAATCCCTTGGAACAGACCCTCCCAATACAGAATTCAAAATCTGCCAAGGCACCCTAGGGCATTGGTCCTTCGTGGGAAGAACAAATGGATTTTGAGGGTGATGAATGTTGCTACCTACAAGGTCATTCTCACTGTTCATATTCAAGTGTTTTGTGTGATAATTAAAATAACCCATACTTTTCCTGGGATGTAAGAGGTACCCATAAGTCAGTCTCTCGAGGTCACTACATATTCAGGGGATGGTTTTAATGTGAGTAATGCACACCTCACATGACTCACATTTGACATGATTCTTGGGCTACTATGTGTAAACTCTTTTGGAAGATGTGATTTCTTGACTGGGTTTCATATATCATGATTATGATCTGCTTTCTAAAGTCTTCCTATTTTCTTCCTCCATCATTTTATTTCTCTCCTTTTCTTTAAACCCTTATTTGGGGACTACTGTGTAGCCTTCTACACTCCCATTAGAGAACTCCGGGCACAACAGGGAAGGAAGACACACATGGATTATCTTATGTCAGTGCTGGATGCTGGGAAACAGTCTCAGATGACAAGAGGAAAAACTCAGAAAAGGTCTCATTGAATTTAGGGAGATGCAGAAAGACTCCCAAGAGGAGTTACCCACTAAGCTGCGTGTTCAGAATCAGATGAAAAGTATCAACATAGGAGTCAAACAGCGGCAAGGCAGCAACCAGTCCTTAGCTGGTACATGTTCTTGGAACTTGCTAGTTCCCTGCGATCCTTCCCTTATTCACTGGTTAAGACATTCCTTTAAAAAGCAGTTGCAACATGCAAAGACTCTTTCTTCAACAGTGGAAGTTTCCTAGCTCTTAGGGAAATGCTTTAAATAAGTAACTTGTTTGTTACCAGGTCAAGCTGTTCTGGTTGATTATCATTTAATCAGAGAAAGGCAGAAGCTCTGGACTCTTGAACATCTCAACCTACCTGCAGGTGAAGTGACCAGCAGCAGTGACATGTTTTATATTTTCAGGAAGGGCTGAATCTGCTCATTCTGGCTCCTCTGATAGGGCTTCAATTCCAGGAGCTTTAGGGCTTTGCAATCCCCCCTCCCACACTTTCTTAATTGATGTCTCACAGAAAGATGAAAATTGTAGTCATGTTCTTTGTAAAGTCTTTGTTGGTCTAAGGATTCATCTTCATTAGCTTCATTCTTGGCCTTGACTTTCCAACAGTACTGGGCAGAACAAGTTTAGAGAGAGTAGATGCCAGCCAGGGCAGTGGCAGAAGGCACTGGAAGATGCGTAAATTCTGAGTTTGCCTGCCTCTCCTTCTTCCTTGCTGCTTATCTGTGATTCCATGACTGATGTTCATTCTCAGAGCCTTTTTTCTGGGAGCAGATCTTCATATCCCCCTGCATCTTTCTTAGACATGACAGATAGGAATGGCATTGTTCAGTCCTGTGGTAGCAGACATCTGCTTACCTGAGGAAATGACTATGATCTCGTCACCCCAGGAGTGACATTATCACATTGTGTTAATGACTTTGTTTATTGACAGCTGATTTTTGTCTTGAGGGATTGTCTCTGAGAAGCCATGTGGTAAGCAAATGGTGCTTTTGTTTACATTCATGTTCCTTTAAAAGAGAGGATGCTGGCTTGCATCTCTGTAGCTTCTTATACCTCTTTGGTGTCCTCTCTATATGCAACTACACATACTTTCTAAAGAAACCAGCTTGCTGATTTCAGATAAGCCTTGCTCTTTAGACCACAAATAAACATTATATTGGCTCTTTAATATATTAAAGCCAAACAGGTGACGGACAGATTTTTAAAAATATGTTACACCTGTATGTATGCATGTGCCCCCTAATTGTGCAGTGCCTCTGAAGGCCAGAAGAGGGCACCAGATCCTCTAAAACTTGAGTCACAGACAGTTATGAGTTGCTAGGAACTAAACGTGTTCTCGACAAGAGCAAATTTATTGAATGGTAATTTCATTTCACAATAGCTTAATACCCACAAGAGGATCACCAGCGTTGAACAGCATTTCAGGCTGCATCACCCCATCTCCAATAATTCTCTGTTACATAGCTGTAGTTCATTGTCACAACAGGAAGTTGTGGCATGTGCTGTTAACATGAGGGGATTTTGCCAGCTGTCTATTTATTTGCTTTGTTCTGTTTGCCATATAGATGGGTGGTGTTTTTCCTCTTATTAATTTGTGTTGCCGGGTCCTCAGTCAGCAAACAGAATTCTCTTAGCAGCACCAAGTAACTCTCTTGTGAGACACTGAATTTTCAAAGGAGAAACAACTTTTAAAAGTTGCTAAAGGTTCCATCAGGTCACATTAGACACAAAGTCTAAAATGTTTAAAATTCAGCAACAACAATGGAGTTGTTATTTAGACAGCTGCTTTTAAATACTGGATTATAGGTTTTAAATTTTAAAACACTCGTCTTTACTTTGTGTCTTTACCAAACTATACACAATAAAAATGTCCTTGAACCCTTCCTGATTTATGTTAATTTGTATGAAGCTCTTGTCTACCTAATAGTGATTCTTCCTCCTTCCTGTGTGTTCATCTGGAATTCCTAACCAATGTGGGAGTGTGGAGGTCCTCACTGTCACAGTGCGACTGCTAGAGAAGGCAATGGCAGAGCTGTTTCTGTTGACCGTGTTGCTGGGGCTCACAGGCTTTATTAGTCTTTGCTGGTTACCGTTTCTATCACATAAGTGCCATTGTCACTTGGGGAAGGTGACAGTGCTGACCTTACTGTATGCTGCTGCATTTGCTGACTGTGTGTAAATTTGTCTGCTGAGCCCAGAAGAGAGGAAGACATAGTTTTCCTATTTTTATTCAGTTGGGAGAGAAAGGAACAGTTGTCAGGCTACGTAGAATAATCCCTACTCTTTACAAACATGGAGAGACTTCTGCCATCCTTTAGATGTGACAACTACAAAGATTGGACCTTTTAAACTTAAATCTGTTAGGTGTCCTGGATAGTGGGGGTGGGGCAGAGACGAAAGACCCAAAGAAAACCTCCAACAATGTTCTTCACTTTGTGCACTCCCTGCTGAATGGCTACTAAGCACCACAGTGGGTGTGGCTATAGGGGATCTCAATCAGTATCCAGGGTTAAGTTCACAGCATCACTCTTCTCTCTAAGACCACAGGCAGAGGAACTTGGGGACAAGGTAAATTCATCCAGGAAGCATGATTACATAGTCTCAGCAACAGGGAGACAGCTCTCTCTTGTTTCCAATTCATGAGCTGAGGGTATAGAGTTCCCGTCATGGTTATACTTGAAAGTTGAGCTTATGGACATAAATATACTTGGTTGCTCTTTAAAGAGAAAGTGCTCTCTGAGAATATATCTTTCTTCTTATTCTTTGCACTAAAGGAAAGCCTCCCTCTAAGAACATTTTTTTCAGATCATCTTCAGGGAACTCATGTCCAAACCCCACAAGGACCAGGGTTGTGATTAACGGTTGTTTTCTCTAAATGCCACTCTCACTGATGGCTCTGGTAATGTAACTAAGTTCTTTAGAAAGTGAGCTGTGGAGGCAGAGAAAGGGCTAGCTTATTTCTCCTTTATCTGCCTACGCCACATGCAGTATGCCTGTCATTGTAGAAACATGTTTGTCTCTATAGTTGTGTCTGTTCAAAGTATAGGAACATGTCTATCTTGAATGCTCTTCTATTGTTATTTTAATACTACTTTTGTAGTAGCCTTTTAGTAATGAAGTTTCTTTCAAAAGATAAAGAGCCATGTATCTCCATTTCTTTATGACACAAAGACCCCCATAATGTCGTGGAGGCCATTGTGATTCAGATAGTTGCTTTCCTGCTATTCTGAGCTGGTCCCTAAAGAAACCCTGTCAGTGCCAGTCTCTGAAGAAAGCCGCTCCCCAAGGGGGCCTTAGTTATCCTGCAAGGAAGAATCTCATCATTGGATTTACATAGATTGGGGCAGAATATACAAGAGATAGATTAGAGGTTGGCAGCACTGGCTGCTCTTGCAGAGGACCTGGGTTTGGTCCCTGGCACCCTCATCCTCTGTAACTTCAGTTCCTGAATCTGATACCTTCTTCTAGCCTTCTGGGTACCAGGTGTGTACCTAGTACACATATCTTGAATACCAGATTTGTACCTAGTACACATATACATATACATGCGGACAAATATTCACTCACATAAATTTTAACCAAGATTTGCAGAAATGACTTCTTTCCTTTGGGATTTAGTTTGATGAACTGAGCTCCCATTCTCCATACTCTTAAACGCTTCTGTTTCCTGCTCTATATTGCTACCAGAGTTAAGTCACTACCAGACAAGGCTAACATTGCCATTCCACTACATTTAAGTCCCTATTAGCTTCCAGCGTTCTCTAGGACAGAGACCAGGTTTATAACTAGGCACACGAATAGTTAGCCATCTTCTGTCTCTCCTCAGTTTTTCTCAGTCACAAAAGCTACCAGGCTCCAGAATAGTGTGAGACTCTGTGTCCTGTTTTACACCCAAATCTATACCCACACTTAGCCCTCCACTCCTGTGCCCTCAGCCCACCTTCTCTGTCATTCAGTGTCTACTCCTTACTTAAAAATCTATCTCAGTTCAACCAGAGATTGCTCTCTCATTCCAGATACCTGTGGTTTATTACCTGGATTTGAGTATTAGAGGTCATCATAGGTATTGTTGACTCAGCATTCACCAGAGCTGGCCACTAGCTCAGCAGTGAATTCATTTCAAATTCATTCATTCATTTCTCAGCATCCCAGATTGGTAGTATTTACATGTTAGTAAGAGAAACACAGCTTGTTTCCAGCCAGAAAATGTATTTGGTGGGACTTTGAAGCAAGCCTCTCTTGGAGCTATTTAGTATTCTGGAACATCAACTGTGTTTCATGGAATTTTATGTCCTTCCAATGAGTAAAGTTGTCACTAAAGAACTCTGGAGGCATCTGTTGAATGACTGGCCTCATGTGTTCTCTCTGTGGGTATTTATTTTTATGTTCTGGTGGAACTCAGGTCTAGAGGGTGCTCCGCTCTCGGGAGTGACAGGTGGATACTGTGTCCTTCTTTGTGTCCTGTGTGCCAAGTCCTTACCACAGCTGCCATCACAGACTACACAAGCTAAGAGCACCAGGACAGCATATGAAAAGGAGTGATTTACAAACAATAAACTAGTCTCTCCCTCTTCTTCCAGCTGGAAAGCTATGGAAGAGAACTGCATGGCTGGGATTATAGCACAGCACAGACCTCCATAAGCTGGGTTCAATGTGTTCAAGGTCACAGAAAGCACAACAGACCAGGGGGAGGGGAAAGAGCAGGATTCTGAAGGGCGGGCAGCACTCCCCAGCTGCCTGTTGTAGCATTGACATTGGAAGGACGATCGATGCCCCTCCCCAGTCAGTGCTGCTTCCATTCTTCAGAGAAAGACTTCCAAGAGCTTCCATGACAATGATTGCCCTGAATCCACATTTCAAAAACAGACTTGGTGTCATGTGTTTAAAATCTCAGTACAGGGAGCAGGGGAAACAGACATTCTGGAGCTCACTAGCCAGTCAGCTAGTCTACTGGGTAAGTTGCAGGAGAGAGAGAGAGAGAGAAAGAGAGAGAGAGAGAGAGAGAGAGAGAGAGAGAGAGAGAGAGAGAGAGAGAGAGAGACCCTGTCTCAAAAGGTAGATAGTCTGTGAGGAACAACACCCCAAGTGGTCCTCTGGCCTCCACAGCAAAGAATGTACATGTATATATACACAGAAGAGGAATGGAGGGGCAGAGATGGAGATAGAAACAGAGAGATAGATGAAGAGGAGAGACAGAGACAGAGATGGAGAGACAGAGAAAAACCTAAAAGTTTCTTGTGTTTAGTTGTTTGCTGATCAGTCATTTTTAATTAAAAGAATATATCAAGGCATTTCACCTCTAAAGTTTCATTTCCTGAATATGGTGTAAGAAAAAAATGATTTTACTGGGAGTGGGTTGAAATTAAGGTTACTTTTAGGGGTGATGTTGCCTTTCACAAGCTTTGGTTTCTCAACACTTTGTTCTGCCTGGAGGTTCCCCATGAAATCACAGTGTGAAGGGTGTTGGTGCTTAGCTGCTTCTCACTTATCAACCCAACCTCAGCCCTGCTTCTCAAATAAACTGTCCCAACAGGAAATCATGGTGTGTCTCTTTATGTCACCAATACTTTGCTCCTTCCAAATATTCAAAACATCTAAACAATTATGGCAGATGTCATAAGGTTATCTGTCAAATCAAAAGATACTGTATAAAAACACATTCATATGGAGAGCTGGCCAAGGAAACTGTCCAGAGGAACAGTCAGTGTATTACCTTCCTGTCTCTTTCCCACTGGGCCGAGAGCTGTTTCTTCTCATGTGAAATGCCAGTGCTCTGTATGGTGTTGTGTTTATAGTGGTTTGAACCTTTTCTGCCCATGTCTGTCATTGCTGAAGTAACTCACCTCTCTCATATCGACTCTTACCCAGGAGCCGCACAGCAGACTCTTTGATGTAGGTCTTTTCTGCATGGCAGCCAAGGCCAAGTGTGGTTTTCATTGCATGCTGCAACCTCACCCTTCTGGTTGTTGCCTCCAGGTTATCTAGAACCTTTCCTGCACTTCCTATGCATGTGACATGCTTTTCTTGGTAGTTCTGAATGTAGCAAGTCCTAGACGCATGCATGGAGTTATAGTAGAGAGCATTCTGCTACACTGAAGACTTGGGATATATGATTCCTCCTGAAAAATCCTCATGCCCCCCAACTCAGTTTGTTGCTATTTCCCCAGAGCCACTCCATCTCATGAAAATTCAAGACTGGAGCACTAGAACAGAGACAACAGAGTCTCATGTTAAGCTGGTGTTGAGTATAAGGCTCATGGCCAGGGACTTAGAATATAAAGTTCATTTCTAAGTAGCAGCTCACCTGATAGTTTTGTGCCTTCCCACCTGGGCATGGATGTGCTCACAGAGCCCAGGGGTCTCCTCTCTTCTCATTGCTTCCTGAACAATGTTTTCTAGTTTGGTTTTGCTTAGATCTGATAAATATATAGACTTAATAAAACTACCTTGCAAGATAAATTTCCCCGAGATATACAATTTGCCTTTCACATAGTTTATTGTATCTAGCAATACCACTAATTCAACTTGAAAATACATAAAAGAATAGTACTAAAGAGGATATTTATAGTCACCGAAGTACATTGGCATTGTGTTCAACATTATTGATGAATAACTGTGATCATTTTCTCTCCTGTAATAATGTATCATACCATAGGAATAAAGATGACTTTCTTTGAAAGTGCTTTTAATTCTTTTTTAACATTGTTATTATCAAATGTCTACCCTGTCTTTCTGTCTCATATTCATGGGAATTTTGTAAAATTAACTGCCAGGATCTTGCTGGATCTGTGGCTGGTATTATTTCACATAAGTAGGTATTTTAATTTGCACACAAACTGGCTGTGAATGCAGGAAAATGAAAGGTGGAATGTTATCCAGCTCTGATAGTCCCACTCTAGGAGGAAAAAGCCCCATAGTAGTAGCTTGCCAGCATACTTAAACTAAGACAATTCAGCATTAGAGAAAAACAAAACTGAAGGGCTCTTGCTTCCCTTTCCCCTTTGAATTTTTATTTGCTTCTATCTGGAGGCTTAGTATAGTCAAGCCCCTTGCACAGCCATTTCTTTCCATTTTATTAGATATACCCTGTTCACCCACTCTAGTAGACTCTGCTTAGATTTTCAGACATGTTTTTTGGGTAATAATCACTAAACCAGTCCTCTGAGTGGGTATGCTTTTCTTTCTGAAAAGAGCCTGATGGAATTAGAGGACAGCCCTGTGCAGGCAGGTGATTCTGACCCTGGGGTTGAAGTGCACACCATCAGGAGAGCTTTTATCCAGAGCTTTAGAAAAGGAGACATCTCAGTCTCTCTGAGAGGCTCTTCCAAGAAGAAATGGTTCTCTTTGTTCCTGGAAGCACATAGTGCTCCCTACCTCGGTGATGGGATGGCGGCAAAGAGGGCGAGTGGGGATGAGAGGATCCGAGGGTCCGTTCATGAGGACAAGGGAGCGGCTTCTAGGGCCCCCTCTGACCACACTGGTGCGCTTTCAAAGGGATGTGGAAACAACACTGGAGAGAAACCAGAGGCAGCAATAATACCCACTGCGTGGAGGAGCAGCACAAGAGGCTAGCTGCTTTAATACTCCTCTCCAAATTTAGATACAAAAGTGCACACCATTGTGGCCATGGCAAGAGTTATTTCTATGGCCTGAAGAGATAAACTGAATTTTGATAAATAAATGACTTTCATTGTGAACCAGAAGCAAGAGGAAAAGCAAAAAGAAATAAGGGGAAAGAAGTCTTCCCAGAGCTAAGTCATTAATTTCATGAAGTAGCCAAAAAGAACATATATGTGGGGACTATTATTGTGTAAGTATAGGGTTTACCAAGGAATTCTCTTGGCCCTGTTAATGAGAACACTTTGATTTTGAAGATAACTTGTCCTACTGATTGCCTGGAGTTTTCTTGGTCTCTACTGCCCAGGTTGCCTTATGGCATTCCTAAGAAATAACTGTCCCCTCCCTGTGCTCACCAGATTCATGACCACTAATCAGCAACATCTCTTATGGTCCTTTTTGGCTGTGATGCTTCAGGATCTGCCCAAAACTCCTAAATAGGAATACCAGCAAAGCATCATTGCCTCTGCTGTTGGCCAAAGACAGAGCTAACACATAGCTATTTTATTTCCTTGTGCAGTAAAGTTATAATTGTTTTCTATCTAGATGTCAACAAGATTGGTGCCAGGTCTCTCCCAGGGTCTTAAAAAAAAACAAAACTCAGTAACAGAACAACCTCAGGATCTACAAACAAAACTATCACCAGCACTAATACCACAAATCCATTTCAGGCTGATTGTATGTGTTACTGGTTATGGTTATTGCTTTTATTCTTCAAGGAAAAACAATAGATAAAGGGAGCTGTTGTTTCCAGTGCCTGATGCTATCAGAGTCCTAAAATTAGCACTAGATAGACCCTCAGCACCGAAGGTCTTTGTTGATGTAGACCTTGCGTGGATGCCTCAAGTGTTCATGTGGCTGAGAGCTATCAGCATTGGGACTATGAAGTTAGTGGTTTGAACTTTCCACCCTAAGTTCTTGCAGGTAAAATCAGAGTGAGGTAGATGGAAGTATCACAGACAACATCTCCAAGACAGTGGAGAGAACTTAAGTAGCCAACCAGTGAGTGACCTCCATATGTCAGAGAAGACTCGCAAAAACATTGTTTTGACCACTGCCTATAATAACAGCTGGAAGTCATAGTAATTCGAAAGTGTGTGTGACAAAAATGCCAGCAGCATTTGTTCAAACTTGCCCTTCTGTACTACTCTAAATATGTAGAAGGATCAGGTTTTCCTTTCATGGTCTCTTCCACTTCTTGTATAAACGTGAGAGCTTATTTGAGAAGCATTAAAACCCAGATACTTTGAAACATTTTTTTCTCAGGCTGTTTTCTTCATGAATGTTTACCCTGGGCCACTGCTTACCATTGTATAGATGTGGCTGCTTATAATTTGTCACTGTTTAGAGATGATTGTCTATGAGCCTCTTAATTCATGTGTGACAATTAATGTCTATAGAGAAGCCATGGGAGCAGAAAGCACAGTGTATGGATGAGTCCTCTTGCCCTGGTCAAGGTACCTCTTGTCCGAGCCAGGTTTAAGAGGAGGCATAGTCTCCACAACCAGTGTCCTCTCCACTATATGCCAGGCCATGTGTTTGAGTTCCTAACTCTTTGTCTTGACCTGAAGTTTTTTTCTATGACCTCTGTTTCCCCTGATTTATTGCTTGAGTTATCTCCATTAGGCAGATAGACTAAAGGTGGAATCTGGGTAGGGACAGAACATATGTCTCTGCTACAAGGCTCTGTACCTACTTTTTTGTGTGCCTGCTACCCATACCTACATATAGCTACATACACATCTGACTGAAGCTCCATTTAGTACTAATTAAGTATTTTTTTTATCTCTCCTGTTCTAAATAAATGCAACTCTGTGAAAGGGAAGATGGGCAGAATGCATGGAGATAGAGAAGTGGGTGGCCAGAATGTATCCATTGTGATTTCACTGACAATTTAGTAAAAATTGCAGCAAGTAGCACTTGTTTGGCAAGACTTTGTTTTTATATAATAGCTTAACTCTGATTTATTACATAAAAGTTGCTGGCAGATATGAACACTAATTCCACTCTGGTAACAACTGTGATTGAAATAATTGTAGTCTGTAGTCAAGCTAGAGAAAATAAGCATTAGTGGGTAGATTGTCTTGGACATCATTCCAGGATTCCAACAGTGAAAAAATACATTTATGGGAGTGTAGCTAGAAGAGATTATTTACGAAGTGTTTGGCTGGTTCATTCCTTTGCCTCTCCTCCACATGCACATTAAGCCATCAGGGCAAAGGGAGCTGAAGATCTGGGAGGAAGAATGTCCAGCCTCCCATGAGCCACTTATTAAAGTGACTCATGGCTTTTACTGTTAAGAAATCTTGGTTAATTATTTAGTATTTATGACACAGTATGGCTGTCTTTCTGGGGAATATCATTTTCCCATGTTTTATTTTAAATGTTATCCAGAATTAGTATTCTGACATAGAATGTGGTAGGTAGTGAACTCTCCAATCAAGAGCTTAGTGTATATCCCATGGAGTATGTCAATCACATCAGAGTATTTTATAAGGATTCAGCAATGTAGACCAAAGAGGAAAAAAAGAGAACAGCAATTACCAGTTCTTAGTTTTATTGCCTTTGGGGACAATAGATATGATATATGCCTTTGGCAGTAGCTCTTGTCATCGTTTCTTAGTTGTAAATATAAATATTATTAGTTGAATGCACAGACAACCAGTTTTCTCCTTACAAAAGCCTTTAAATTTAGTGTCCTTGTCCCCAGTTTACAGACAAGAAAGCCAAGGCTTGGAGAGGCCATATTGCTTCAACAAAGCAATATGAGTCATAGGTAATAGAGCTAGGATGTAGAGTCATCAGTCCAACTTGGAAACAATCCAGTTGTCCATGGCTGATGAAGTTGACTTGTAATGGGAATATTTTGCCTTTAAAATATTCAGGTGCATTTGCACATAGAATGAGGGTAAATAACCACAGATAAGACACGGTTCTAGTTTTCTCTTTTGTTGCCCACCAAATAAAGCTTAGAGAGAAAAGTATGTTTGTTTGTTTGCTTTTAATTTTCTCAACTTACAGATTATAGTTCATTGTGAAGGGAATTCAGGACAGGAACTCAAGCAGGAACCTGGAGGCAAAAACTGAAGCTGAGACCATGGAGGAATGCAGCCTACTGGCTTGCTACCTGTGGCTTGCTTTGCTAAGGTTCTTTCACAGCTCAGGTCCACCCGTCCAGGGATGGCATTGCCCAGAGTGGGTTGGGACTTCCTACATCAATTAGTCATCTAGAAAATGCCTTCATGACATACCTATAGGTCAGTCTGATGAAGGCAGTTCCTCTATTGAGATTCTCTTCTCAGATATGTCTGTTTGTGTCAAAAATTAACCGGCATAGACATTGCATTCTTTCTTAGAATTTGAAGGCTCTGTAAGAAATAGCAAGGCTCTTGCCACCTGAGTTTTGTGATAACATGTTATCTGTGTATTTCATTGGGAAATCTAGCTTGTAAGGAACTGACATGTTTTGTCTCTTCATCAGCAATGTGTGTCTTTTTCTTTGTCTCCTAGAAGAATGTATTATTCTTAGGACTAATTACTCGGGTAGACACCATGTGCCACGCAAATGCTCTGAGATCTACTGCTGTCACCATTGCTCAAGATTACAGAGCAGAGAAGGACTCCACAGAGCAGGGAGGGTTCACATAACACCCCTCCAAACCCTCAGCACAGTTCAGATGATCTATGTGTTTTATTGCCATTGAATCCCATCTTATCACGTGAGCGCTGGCATAATTAAAAGCTGTTGTCAGGAAGATGAATAAATTATTGGCATAAACCTTAGCTAAGGACTTCCCGATAAAGCCATTTAGCAAGTGAGCTTAGCATCCTGGTAGATCCATATTATAGAGTAACAAAGAGTGTTTTCTGTTTACATTGAAACAAGTTCAGTGCCCTTTAGGAAAAAATGTAAAACAAGGGCAAGGTCTAAGAAAAATGCTTTTAAAAATAAACTAAGAGCCTACTTGATGTTAGTATCATTAGCTTTGATCAATCATTGATCATATGCCTAAGAAACATCCACTTTAAAGATGTTTTTGGATGAAGTCCTAATGAGGTTGGACAAAAGATACTTAATTTTGTATATTAAAATTAATATAAACCATAGTGCTTATTGAATGTATGTCCCATCCTGATATTGTAAAATTAATCTGTTTGTTTTTTTAGGGTTTATTTGCTTTTACTTTATGGTTTAGGTATCTTGCCCGCATGTATGTCTGTGTACCACATGCATGCATGAAGTGCAAGCAAAGATCAGAGGAGGACTTGGGTTCTCTGGAACTGGAGTTACAGGCACTTGTTAGTCAGCATGTGGGTTCTGGGAACTGAACCTCTGTCTTCTGTGAGAGCATCAAGTGCTATAAACCATTAAGTCAGCTTGCAAAACCCAAAAGGTAAGCACCTGATCACTTAAGAGTTTAAGAGGGGTTATAAAGAAAATTAAAAAGATACAAAGATTATAACTTGGGTTGTTCAGAGATCCTGTCCAGTTTAGAGATTATAACTTGGGTTGTTCAGAGATGCTGTCCAGTTTAGAAGACAATGGCCCATATGGAGATTTAAGATGTTTCAATGATCAATTAGTGTCTTGTCATTCATACTAGTTTCATTGTTGTTATGAGTTCACAAGATAAGATATTTTTTGAGACCCAATGTTATGACAATAACATTGATTTGTAATTTGAGGTACACTGCAAAATACTTCCTTTTCTTTTAAAATTAGTCTTGATAGTCTGAATATTCAGATACATATCATCCTAATTAGTACACAGGTAAAGTGAGGCACTTACTTTGACCATTACATCCAGATATTACCAAGAAAAAAACTTGACATTAATGAGATCAATACTCCCAATTGACTGGAGATGAATCTTATAGAACTTATGTCTAAATGATGTCTTTTCTTTTACTTCAAATAGATAAAATAGTGTGGAAAGTTTATTAATCTCCCAGTCCATAGTTAAGAAGGAGTATTTTCGGGTTCAAATATTATCAGCTTTTACTGTGTTCATTTTGCTTTGGAGGGGCAGGATTTTGTGTAGCTTAAAGAGTCAATTACTTAATTCACTAAGTACCCAAAGGTGGCCTCCAACTATTGATCTTCCCACCTCTTTAGGGGTTACAGGCATATATTTGAGAGAGAGAAAAAGAAAGAAAAAGAGACTGGCTATGAATGTCAATAGTTTCAGGAGGAGAGCTAGGAAGTAGTCCTACATAAATAAATACGTAAGTCCAATCACAGTTTCTCTACAAGTGGAACATTTCTCCTTCTGGAAACACCGGAGTCCCCAGGACTTCTTGGGATGATCACCTCCCCATATGCCCACCTTGACAGAATAATGCTGGATATAGTTTAGACAGGCCAGCTTCCTCTGGGTCTTCCCAGACAATCCCAGTAACACATAAAGTCTTGCTAGGCAATAGTTCATCAATCCACCTCCTTGTTTTTGCATGAGTCTCTGGGGATGCCCTGTTGATATTGGATACTGTGTCTTACATATCTTTCTTGCCAAAGAGATGGCATTACATTGGAAAGGTAACATAAGATAATAAGGCTACTTGATCCTCATCCCCATTCAACCACTCAGTTATATGAACTTGGGCAGATATTGAAGTCTCTGATTTTCTGTTTGTAAATAAATATTTTAACAAATACATATTTTACATAATTCTCATGTGAAGATCAAAATCATTAGCATGTATTAAATATTCTACAATTGAATTGAAGACTTGAGCATGAACTGAGGCACTTTCCCAATTCCAGAGCTGTAGAAATTCACCTGTGAAGGGCTGGAGAGATGGCTCAGTGGTTAGGAGCACTGGCTGCTCTTACAGTGTACCTGGGTTCAATTTCTAGCACCCTAATGGTGGCTAACAACCATCTGTGATTCTAGTTCCAGGAGATCTGATTCCACCTTCTGTCCCCTACAGTCAATGCATGCACATAGTACACCTGTAGGCAAAATACCTACAGACAAAATAAAGATGAATGAATCTTGTTAAGTGTATTCTATAAAATCTATTTTTTTTTTAAAAAAAATAAAGAATCTCAGAGATAAAGGAAGATCTGTAAGAATGTAGATCTGTATACTGGTTATCTGTATATAAGGATATGAGTTATCTGATGAGTCAAGTTTTTAGGCTGGCCTTGAAGGCTGTCTGCAGTTAGAACATAAGAAGACAAGATCACTCAAATAGGTCACAGCACAAGCACAGATTTGTAGTTGGCAATATTTGGGTCTCATTCCTGACGGGACAACAGCATCAGCTTGTGGTAGCAAAGGGTTTGACCTAAAGCAAGAAAATTCCTCTAAGAGTGAGAACTTAAGAATGATGTAGGTTTTGGAGTTTCTCCACAGTTGGGCTCAGAGTTAATATTTGAGAGAGAAGGGTCCCTGATGCCCCATGAATGACATCTTTTAATTAGATTAATCTAGCAACATTGCAGAGGTGAGCTGGATGAGTAACATCTGCTCATTATGTTATTGAACTGATTCATGTCTGTGGTGCCTTGAATCTGACCTCTAGTGGTCCATAATCCTGGTGGGGATTGAGAAGGCCCCATTCAATTTTAAAAGGAACTAGCCTTCAGGAGTAGGGAGACTCTGAATGTTAGAAACTATTGCACTAAGTGCTACTTTGTTTCTTCACCAGTCCCTTCCCTATTACGTCATTCCAAATGCCTGTTGTGTTCCTAAGCTGCTCAGCATTTCCGTATTCTCTGTAAATCACTGTCCCCTTCACCCCTAATCATCTAGACTTCATCATTTTCCCCTTTTAATCCAAAGCTGAGAATGTGCTTGGCAGGTACTCTCGATCGTTAATTGGAACATCCACTTTTGAAGCATGTAAGGTGGCGTTGTAATTATACTCCTGTATCTTTTATACTTTCTTTCTTGTCCATATCGGAAACTGAAAATATCTGCTCAAAGCTTTGATCTTAGCAATTAGTTAAGTGGTATGCAGCTGGTTGTCTGAGGACAAGCTCAAACTCTTAATCATCTCTGTTCAGGTCTGAATAGGAGTCTTCATGAGGAAGGTACCTGTAATTAGTGCACAGTTGCTAAGAAATTCTTCAGAAGTTTTGGTTATCAAAGTGGGGACCCTGGACAATAGCATCAGCAGAATTTTAGAGACTGGGAAAAAAGCAAAATGTTAGAACCCCTAATCCAGAGTAGTGAAGTTGAAACTGGAGCTGAGGTCTAGCAAGCTTTAGCAAAGACCTCAAGGTGCTGGTCAGAGTAGAGAATCACAGTCTGGAAGACATAATCTCATGGAATTGGGCAGCCAAAGGCAGGAGGTAGAAAAACCGAGTTGGAAGATGTGAGGAGATGTATGGAAGCTTAAGAGACGGGTCAGCACTTCCCTCCCTTCCATATGTTGCAGGATTCTTAGGTGTGGCCTTTGTATGGAAACCCCAGGATATCCCCTGCCTTGTGCTTTGATAAGTTCCAAAGCCAGCTCCAAAAAGTTCTATCTGTGGAATCATCATGCTCAAGGGAATTTACAGGAATTTTTTTATCATTTAGTAGATATAGAAAAGAGATTTCATTTTCCATACAGAGTATCTTATTTTCTTTGGAGACAACTACATGCTAAGCATATGCCTTAAAGAAATTCATGCTTCAGCCCTGTTCTGTATTGCACATGTCCCAGCAGAAAGAACTTTTTAGTGGGGAACTCTGGTAAAGTCCTTCAATCTTAGATTTAAGGCTTCAGTATTACAGCTAACCTGTATAGACAGTGGAAACATAGGAATGATAAGTTCATCAGATTCAAGAATGACATCCTCTACTTACCTAGGAATCGCTAACTAGGAATGAGTTAGGGTTGGCCAGATTGCTGTTATCAGAGTTAGAACTGGTGTCCTTTCTTTCTATTCTTAACCCTTCTATCCCAAATTGGCATTGCACGTTCACCTAAAGCCTTTTCTCATGTGGGCATGCCTCATCAGAATGGCAATCTAAATTTAAGAATGTGACTCAGAGTCATTTTCTTTTGTAGTTTTAAATAGAAGCCTGTTTCCCCGCTGCCATCTGCGGGTGTAGACAAGAAAACTCTGATGCTTTACACAGACTGAAGAGCTTCTTCCATTTCAGTTTCCTCCTGCAATGAGTAATAATCACTAAGAGACAGTCTCTCGGGGAGCAAAATAAATCCTTTTGGTTGTTGAGTTATGGAATCTCTTTTTAAAAGATCAATGAACTCCATGGGTTGTTTCCATTTGGGGAATGAAGTAATGGAGCTTTGGCATCTCCACTCAGTGGTCTCCGGTTGTGTGAGAGCATGAACTATAGGCACTCAGAGGATTTATCTCAACAGGGATCCTGATAAATAGTTCTGTTGGCACTTGAAAACCTATGCAGGATGTTGTTCCTGGCACTCCCATGGCAGGAGGAAGTTGCTGAAAAGGATAGTAATACATCTTCAGAATGCTCTGATTCCACCTGGAGTCCAAGAGGCTCAGTTCAGTTTTTGTCTCAGAATTTCCTACCTCTTGTTCCTTATCACAACCTTCGGCATAGCCTAGGATGTGTTTCTGTTTCCAGAGAAACAGCCACTCAAAACAGCAGAACAGCTTCCATTTTATTGTTTTAGCTCAAGTAGTAAACTACTTGGTGTGGTAATGAGGTGATGATTAAATCAGTTCTAAATTTTTGAACAGCCAATGACAAGGTCTATTATGTCTTCTGTATTACTTTCTGTGAGTGGGGGTGGAGTGTTAAAAAATGGTTTTCAACATGACCTCCTTTAGATTAAAGCCTTTTAATCTCTACACTTAAACATGTTAAAATATTGAAAGGACCAGAACCAAAGGAATGATCAGGAAATCAAGGAATAATGGAGAAGAGTTGCCATGGCCTGATTGTTCATACTTTTTTTCACTATCTCTTCCAATTAATTTTGAACAAAAAATAACCACACTGACAATAAAATGCCATCTCTCTACCACAGTCCAGAAAAATCTTTCCCAAGAATCCCTAAGTTAACCTACAAACTCGTGGGATTAATAAGCACTAGAGAATTTATGAGATTCCCCCAAATGCTACCAATAGCTCCATGGATGACTATTAGGAAGACAAAACTGAGCTTCTTGCTTGACCTTAATGAGATAGTTTTTCCCTGATGAACTGGGACCTAAGGCTTTCCTCCAGTTCCCTAACTGTGCATAAAACAAAACAGATCACTATATACTTTTAATTCAAAAGCCAGGTCTCTGCTAGCACAATGAAGCACATGAGTGCAATGCTTATCTACTAATCTATCACAGCCTCATTAACTTTTCTCTTGTACACACACACACACACACACACACACATACACACACGCACGCACAAACACACACACACATCACTTAATTTTCTTTTTCTTTTTTGTTTTTGTTTTTGTTGTTGTTGTTTTTTGAAACAGGGTTTCTCTGTGTAGCTTTGGAGCCTGTCCTGGAACTCACTTTGTAGAGCAGGCTGACCTCCCCTCAAACTCAGAGATCCCACTGCCTCTGCTTCCTGAGTGCTGGGATAAAAGGACCACCACTGGCTGGCTCACAACTTAAATTTCAATCTTGTATCCTGCCTGTGGCTTTCTTATCACAGAGATACATAGCATCAATTTAAGGTTCTTGGGATCTATAGTGGACTTTTCTGTTAACTTTCATGCATATTTACAAGACATACTTTACTCTTGTTCTTGATAATACCACACCATAGTTTAAGAGTTGCAGACATGTCCCTTGTTAGCTGCAGGCCTCATTTTCACTTAAGTGCATGCTTGAGGGAGGGGGATGCAAGACGGCAAGCAAAGAACGGTGGCAGGCTGTTTGTGTAAGAGTCTGTTCCTGCCTCTTTTCAGTACTGGACTAACCAGATTCCATCCTGTCTCCCCTCCCACTTTTTCTGCCTTAGTGATTACCCGGCAGTTGTCATTTCCTTTGTAAAAAATCCATTTTCTGTTGCTTTTGTTCAGTCTGCTTACTTTGTAAATGCAAGGATAGGTCACAGTGCCTTTGTGTGTGGAGGGTTACTACATATCAGTGGTTTGGAACATGACAAGGGCATGCTTGATTTGTAATCCCAGTGAAGAATGGGGAAAACCAGTGCATGTCACATGACTGGAGTTTCCCATGGACTGATTTACCATGCCTCTGACTGAGCCCTGCATTCCCAGGCTGCACCAGTTCCTGCCTGTTTGAACAGCCAAGCATTACCCTGATTGAAGTACAACTATACCAACTGGTATCTTATGCAGTATCTTTAAAGTGACAACACTTCTCAGAAATCTTTCCTGATGTGCCTCTCCAGCTCCCACTCTGGTCAGGAGAGAGCTCTATGTTGCTTTCCATCCGAAGAAGGATCCAGGGGTCACTCCATTCTCCTTCCCTTTACCCCACCTCATTGTCTTATTATTCCTGGCCTGGGTACTTCCATTTGCTTACAGACAGCAGCATACTGAAATTTTTTTTATTTTTAGTTTTGATGTTTGTGAGACTTTGGTGCTTCCCACTGGCCTAAACTTGGTGACTATTCACACAGTGATGCTCTGATCAGTTTGTGGGCAATCTCATGGAAGCCCTGTACCAGTTTGTATAGTAATACCTTCTGGAACTACTGACTCTTGAACAAAGTAGAGTATGCTGGGGGTGTGCATTGGCTGCTTGGCACACACAACAAAGCCCATTAACCTGCATGCCAACTCCAACAATAAACAAAATTAACCCTTAGAGTACTACTTCCATACATTTAATGGTCTTATATTTTATCGTTGAGCGTTGCTTCCTTTTCCAGGTCCTAGTACCACATAGAAAGTCCATGCTTAGTCTAGCCAGAACAGTAACCAGGATTCTCTCCTCCAAAGCTTTCTTGAGATGCTCCTGGGTCCCTTACAAATCTACTAACAGCTTTTATAAGATCCAGACATAGCTGCTGGAAAAATGAGCTCCACTTCTAATGGGCTGAAGGGCATCAGGTCTGATGTTTTAGTCTTGTTATGAATCCTTTTAATTGAAGAGATCGGTTCTTTAAGGGTTAATGTGAAATCCAGGTATTTGCTAGTCCTCCCTGCTTGTCCTCCTCCAAGGAGTCTGCATGATCCTCCCTTGAGACTTAGGTAAACTGGTGAATGATAATAAAAAATAATATTTAAAATTCCTCCTCCCCAGCAAATAAAAGAACAAAACACTGAATGGTTGAATGAAAAGTCCTTTGGCAATGCTTGCTTGGTGGACACAATGGGTAGAAAGAGCGAATGTATTCGGTGAACATTCATTTTACCCTCTCCCTCACACACTATTTCTCAGCATTGTGGGAACTGTGATGATGTTTTTGTTGTCTTTTATTTACCTCTGGCTTTTTCTTCTTCCTGTCTAATAGCCCAATAGAATCCTGCCAGAATTTCTACAAAGATTTCACATTACAGATCGACATGGCTTTCAACGTGTTCTTCCTTCTCTACTTTGGCTTGCGGGTAAGTTTGGCAACATCTCCCAGTGGGTACCACAGTGGGGCATGAGATTTTGCACCTCAAGGATAACATGTCACCCATGACTGTTCTCTCAGGCAAAGTGAAGCCTGAGGTCTCCATGGAGGACAGTACACCTGCTTGCTGGTTTTGGGTCTGGGAAAACCTACTACTTAGCTGGGCATTTTATGTCATCTGTGTTTATTTTGGTTTAAAAAAGGGCTTGAAACAATGATACTTAGTGTTGCTCATTCCTGTATTCAAACATGAATGTGGTTTTCTATTAAAAGGTAAATTGGAAAAAAAAGTATCTTAAGCTCATCAATTTATATTTAGCAGTGTTGAGGTTGCAGCTCTCAGGGCCAACCAGGAGTGAAGGCAGGTGGGATTTGGAGGTCTATACGAGATGGTGCCCATGAAGAGTTTTGTACAAAATCTGAATTGCAGACTGTGTATGAATGCATACATATGTGCTTTATTCACAGTTAGAGTTACATTAGAAAGACCAAGGAATGAGATTACTCAGCCTTCTCCAGGAGGCAGGCTGTCAAGAGAACCATAGGAAATTATATTGCCTGATCATTCTCCAAGGCTAATACAGCATATAGTCACTTTCTAAAAAAGATTGCTTATTCACCCAAACAGACTAATGATAGACATACAGAAAAATATGAGAACAGAATGTCACCCTCCAGACCCCCTAGAAACCCAACATTTATCCTCAACAAAAGGATGCATATTAAATGCTGACACTATGTATCTCATTGTGTTTTTCTGTCTTATTTCTCCTTTTTCCCAGTTTATTGCAGCCAACGATAAGCTGTGGTTCTGGCTGGAAGTGAATTCTGTAGTAGATTTCTTCACAGTCCCTCCTGTGTTTGTGTCTGTGTACTTGAACAGAAGTTGGCTTGGTAAGTTGGCATCCTTTGCCTTCTCAACAGCTCTTAAGGTAGGACTACTAAGAATATAGGATCTAGGCAGGATCCTTGTCCTGAGCTGTCGATATTGTGAGTGGCTCTGGATGGTACTCTTGGAATTTTACAACAGGATGGCTACAGCCCAGAAGGATCTGCTGACTTAGTGCTTTAGACGATAAGTTTTACCATTGTTAAACTCTGTGGTCATCGCCGTCACAGCCGGGACTTCATAGTGCAGTTCATAGTGCTGTTGGCACCTGTCATTCTGCAAGTGATTGACGGGACTGGTTAAAGAAGCTGGTGGGAACTAGGCCAGCCTTGCCAGGTTCTGGTACCCCAGAACACTGACCTGCCAGAGTTGGTTCTGTCTCCTGGAGGGGTCTATCTATAGTTATAAATTCTAGGATGAGGCAGAACAAGGTGAAACACCTCAAGTCACTCTGGTATCACAGGCTACTCAACTCTCTCTGGTTTGGGGGGAATGTTCCTAGGTGCTGGGCCCAGCAGGATACTTCCAGAATCAAGATGGTATAACAGTCACAAAAACTAACTAGCTTCAAGAATGCTTAGGTTGAAGGCTCCACATTCCTTTTTGATACTGTGTGTAATTTTTAATTAACATAAAATATTTCTACTACCATAATGTTGATTGAGGAACAGGCCAAAATATAATTTGGAAGACTTATTTGAGGATTTTCTCTGTCTTTACTTTTAGAGTTATTAGAGTTTTTTGTGGGATTTTTGGAGAGGGATTGTTTGTTTTGGTTTGGGTTTTGTTTTGTTTTGATAGTCATGGGGGGGTAACACTTTATATTTTTCACAAAATAACATATGCATATTATAACCTCTGAAAACTTTGAAATAACAAAGAACACGGCAGACATCTCCTCTCCTTTGGTCCTTTATGGATCCCCCATTCACTCTGGATGCCTAATGTTAACAAGCTACAAACCTTTCTGCAAGCTCACTCTATACCATGCATGAAGAAATGGATGTACACATGCAGTCATGCATTAGAGGGATGGTGATGTTTCTATAAGAAATTCTTTCAAATACCTATATTTCACTGCAATTTAGCTCTCAGAGTAACACACTGTAGACATTCCTTCAGCTCTGTTGTAAGGGAAATTTTATAGCCATTTGGGTAAAATTCTGTTTTCTGCTTGTTTTATAGTGGGCCTAGCTGTAGGACCTAATGGATCACCTGGATGCTTTCTTTGCTGCTCTGAATGATATTTTCATAAGCACTGTCATCCATAAACTTGTGAAATTCCATTTCTATAGATATTTCCATATTGCCAGCAGAGGTATTGCCAAATAAAAGAGCATGAATAATTTATTTTGTAGATATTGTTAGATAATGTTCTAAAAATAGCGTGTGGAGATGTACTTACATCATATAAGATGCTGGGTTTGAAAACAACTGTCATATATTTAGAGCAAAAGCAGGCATCTCTAATATATTACATATATAGTGGTTGCCTACACACTCTTCAATGCATGTGTATAAGTGTGCCTGTGTGTGTAGATATCCTTAATTAGATCTCAACCCCAGGCTTCTCATTTGAATCATGTTCTCTTATTACGGAGTAGAAACCTTTCTCTTCATAGCTCTGAGATGTGCTTACTGAGAATGGTTCTCTAGTCAGTATGCCAAGATCACAAGAACCATATGCAAATCTGAGCTGTGTCCTGACTATGTCTATGAGCTGTCTTAGATGAGCGGCTGATTGGCTTTGTGACTTGGGGTCTCTAGTTTCTTCACTTAGTTCCGGGAAGGGCAGGAAACTAGGGACCTACAACATCTGTAAGTGATGCAGTTTGATGGGAATCATTAATGTTAAAATTGAAAGCACAAAACATAGCTTGTTGAACTATGAAAAGTAATAATAATAATAGCCTGTTCACTCTTGTAGAAGAAAACACCTTTAATGAAATACTTTAGCTTTTTAGTAACTGCCCTTGGGTGAACTCCCAAACCTTCCTGTCTGTTGTGGAAGAGTCCTTCAGTCTGAAGCCAGGAGGTTTCTCAGTCTGACTTCATACATAGGTTATTACTCTGGGAAACAATCATTGAACTCATGAGCACTGTAGAAACAAGTGAACACTCTCAGGAAACAAGCTTATAAGGAAGGAAAAGGACCATTGGATATGAGCATTTTGGGCAGCTTTGTCTTCATCCTGCAAAGTAGAGGGATACCTCCTTCCTAGGCTGGGATTTAGGATAAGGTACAAGAAATAAGCCTGTCCTAAAGCTACACACACTTTTGACGGTGGAGACAAGTGATATTGCTGGTACCATGGTCATTAAAAACCAGAGAGAATGCCAGAGCTTGTATCTTTATCATGGCACATCTCATACCATGTTGCCATTCTCATCATTGGTATAGTCTTGTGTATTATATAATAAATCATATATATTGGTTGTATATGTCATCTGAAGACACTCAACAGTACAATCAACATAACAGTGATGGGTATTCAAACATTTCAGTGTGGGTCCTGCTGCCCCTCAGCTCCTTACACTCCATTTATAGAGCAAACCTATGAGTTAGGAATTGTCAGAGATGCTGACTCTCTTGTCTGGGGTTCACATAGCCTGGAAGTGTGGGGTGGGCAATTTGACTGACTCCTTGATGCCTACACTCATTTTCTGATCTTGGGCTCTTGTCTTTAACCTGGGGAGAGTGGAGTTTTGAGGACCTAGTTGGGAAAGGCTGTGCCTACTCTGCTGTTTGGTTGGCATCTCTCCATCTCCACTTACTCACCATGCAATGTTTCACTTGGAGGTGGGAAGGGAGGGGGAGGAAGCTTATTTCAGAGAATGCATTCTCATAGCTCTCTTTTCCCACTCCTCCTTGCCCACCTCCAGTTTCTAGAAATGCCACGGAGACCAGGGAAGCACACAGAGCTGGCGAGGTGTCTCCCAAGTTCCAGGGCACTTCAGCAGCTTTTGATTCTATACAGAGAGAAGACCAAGGAGCTTCACATGAACTCCTACAGCAGAGAGAAATAGATCAGAACACAGCCCTGTGTTCTGACCTAGCTCAATTGAATTTTCCTCTTCAACTTTGTGCAAGATCACCTTATCTGTTCCCCATCCTGCTTTCTCAGTATTGTCTCCTAAATGAGGATGATAACAATGGCAATCATCTCATAAGGATACAATAGTGCTTCGGCGTGGCAATGTGTGATACACACCAAGAACGTAATGCAGGCTTTGCTAACAAAGCCATAGCTAGGCAAGCCTCACTCTCTGGCCTGCCCCCCTCCCCCTTAAAGCACAAAAGGAGCAGATAGAGTAGAATGGGACCCCACAAAAGGCAACAGGCTGGGAAGGCATCTATGTCTGCAGATGGCAAGGCATTGCTTATTTTAATTCCTGTTCCCACAATATGGGCTCATTCATTGTTTTCTTTATAAGATCCTTCCCCTGACTACTAAAATAAATGCACCCAGAAATGAGAGGTGGATCTTATTTTGAGATGTGAACAATGTGTTCTGGAGAACTCATCTGTCTCTTCTTTTAGAAAGTACCCCTAGGGGAGGTCACCTGTGCCTTTTTTTTGTGTGCATAGCTGTTTGAAGCAAGGGTCAGTTCCTGTGGTTAAGGATGGGATGGGAGAATCTTACTCACTGACCAGTTGTCTGATGCACCTTCTATTATCTTAGTGCTGAAGCTCAATGAACTTCAAGGTCTTGCCTGTGCTAGACAAAGCCTTCCCACTGAGTCACAGTTATAGCCCTGCCTAACCATTTTTTATTGAGCTTCTATTGTGTGCTTAGTACTGGGTTATGAGTATCACAGGCACAGCCTCCTACTGTGTTAATTGTGTTATAATTTCACATAGATTTCACCCCAATTCTCTAACAGAATGAGGAACTTAATTCCACTGTTGATTAGAACCATCAGTAAAAAACCATAGCCTTGTCTTATTCATTCTGGGTCCAACCTTAGACTTTAATATCATCTAAAAAATCTCACCAGAAAACAGAACATTCTAATAAGAAATAGAAAAATGGGTTAATGGCCAGTCATAGAATAAAGAAAGAAATTGAGGATATCTACTTATAAATATATGTCTGAGTATTCTTTCTTTATGTAACCAAGTGACTAAAAACAAAATTTTGTATAGTATGTATGTATGTATGTATGTATGTTAGAGACAAAAACAATAGAAAACAAAAACAAAAAAAGTTCCTGCTGGAGAATAAGGTTCAGTCTTATTCTGAAAACAAGATCAACAGACAGGAAATGACGGTGGTGGGGTGGTATGTACGTACTACGTAATTAAGTCTAGAATTCCCAGATCCAGTAGAAAGTCTGTGGGGGTTCAGAAGAGTGTGTGCATGGGGGTGGGAAAGCAGTGCAGAACATTTTGTGGAGGAACACTGGGCCTCAGCTGAGGCTGGCTGGAAATGCAGAGGTGGGCAGGGAAGAGGAAGGTGACACTCAGGGCAGAGAACTCTTCAGCAAGAGTGGCATGTGCTCCTGGAGATGGAGGTCTTTTCCTTGAGCCCAGATAAGCTTCATCCCCCTAGGAGATGGCTGTAGTTGTAGTTGTTTATTCTTTACAGAGACACATCAGGCTAGTGCTGAATCTTAAGACAACCTCTGTGTATTATGTCATAGTTCTTCAGCCTGGAAGTCCATCTTGGGTCTGGCTAGGTAAAGATAAAGATGTCTTCAAAGGTTAGGAAGTTGGACCCATTAATAAAATTACTTTCCTTACAAGCATGGGGACCTGAGTTTAATCCCTAGAACACACATATAAGTCTGTGAATAGCATGATGGGTGTTCTTGTAACCCCAACACTGGGGAGACAGAGACTTGTGGTTTAGTGGGCAGCCTGTCTCAAGCCAATGAAAGACCCTGTTTAAAAAAAATAATAAGATGGCATCTGAAGAATGATACCTGAGTTTGTCCTTAGGACACACATGTGCACATACACCAACATACATGTGTAACACACATACACACACACACACACACACACACACACACACACACACACACACACACTGGGAGAGGGAGAGAGAGAGAGAACCTGGCTCCTTTCTTGAGGCTGCTACTACTTTAGGTAAGTGCTATGCTTTAGCTTCTCCATTCTTTAGCCCTTAGCTCATGGCTCCTTCCCCATCAGATTGAGCAAGAGTACGTTAAGTCCAGGTAATTTCCATCACTGAGAGAAGTCAGGGTGGGAACTGAAGCAGAGGGCAGGCATGTAGGTAGGAGTGCTGTTTAGTGGCTTGCTCTTCTTTGTCTGTTCAGCCTCCTTTCTTCTACAATTCAATGGTGGCACTCCCCACTCCCCACATCCACCATTAATCAAGAAAATGTTGGCTAGCTTGCCTATATGCCAATCTGATGGAGGCATTTTTTTCAATGAGAGTTTTCCTTCCCAAATGACTCTAGCTTGTTTCAAATTGGGAAAAAAAAAAATCCAACCAGGGAAGATGTCATTGTATTTGAAATTAAATCAAATTAAAACATAAATCTTCAGCAATGTTACCTGCTTTTCAAGTACTAAATAGTCCCTGTGGTGCTGCTAATTACCATTCTCTAAAATGTTTCATTGTTCTAGAAAATTCTACCAGCTCATGATTCTAGGCTATAGCTCCATGGTGGTAAGCACCATGACTTTTCACTTTTGCATATGCATGACACATTTTTTAAAATGTATCTATTTAGTTTTACATCTCTCCTCCCTCCCAGTCCCCTCTCCCCCACTCTGCTTCTCCCATTCCCTGATCTCCTCCTCTTGTGTCTCCCATCCAGGACAGGGCAGGTCTCCCATGAGTATCAGTAAAACATGGCCCTATCAAATTGCAGTAAGATCCAATACCTCTTCTGAACTTTGTGGCACTGGAGCCCACCAGAGCCAGTTTAAATAAAAATTCAAAAATCTTTAAAAGACCCTCCCCACATTTCCTCCAGCTAGACACCACCTCACAAAACTTCTACAACTTCCCCAAACAACACCACCAGCTGGGGACCAAATGCCCAAGCACAAGATTTTATATAGAGGACTTTCACATTTACATGGCAACTTTTACTCAGAAAGGAGCGTCTGGGGACTCCAGCCCACACCCTACCTAAGCCTGCTTCACCTCCTCAGAGCAACGAAAGACTCCTATCATACCAATTTGGCTTGTTTCTTTTTCTCTGGTTTTAATTGTTTTTATTCATCTATTTATTTGACACCATGGCTGCATTCTCAGCCATTCATCCATTCCCAGGCTCTACCCCCCATCTCCTCCTCTTCCATCTCCATCCAGGAAAGGGCAGGTCTTCTATAAACATAAAAGATGATGTATCAAATTGCAGTGAGACTAAGCACCTCCCCATCTGTTAAGCTAGGCAAGGGCACCCAGTATAAGCAGGAGGATCCCAAAAGCCAGTAACAGAGTCAGAGACAGTCCCTGTTCCTGCTGTTAGAGTTTCCTAGCAGTAGTTGACAAAGAGCCTGCACTGGCTGTTCCCTGTGACCAGATAGTGCCTGGTCCAATTGTCATCAGAGAGATACCATCCAGCAGACAGACCCACATCCAAATATTAGACAAAACTGGAGAGCCCTGTGGAGGAAGAGAAAGGCGTGTCTGAGCCAGAGGGGTCCAGGACTCCACAAGAAGGCTCACACAATCAACTCTGCTGACTCGTAGGGCCTCACAGCAACTGAACCAGAGTCTGTATGAGACTGACCTAGGCACTCTGCATATATATTACAATTGTATAACACGATTTTTACATACAAAGAAGCCTAATAGAAGTTTGAAGTGATTTTTTTTTTAAAGAATGGAATCACCTATTACAAGTCTTTTTTTTTTTTTAAAGTGGAAGTTCTTCTGAGTCCTACAAGACTCAGCCAGTAGAGTTATTTGCCATCAATCCTGACACTCTTAGTTCAATCCCCAGGACTCATGAGTAAAAAGAGAGCAAGGACTTGCCACAAACTGTCATCTGGTCAGTGCACATGGAGGAAAGGTTCATGTGCATGCACATACACACACACACACACACACACACACACAGATACATAGACAACACACACACACACACAGATGCATAGACAACACACACAAATGCACTAAAAATTTAAAAATAATAATGTCAAAAACAAACAAACCAGCCAACTTTTCTAAGTGTGCAATGGTGATGTTCTCCTTTACCCCAGTACTTGGGAGACAGAGACAGGCAGATCTGAGTTTGAGTTCAAGGCCAGCCTGGTCTACAAAGCAACTTCCAGGATATTCAGAGCTACATGAACAAACTCTGTCTTGAAGCAAACCAACATCAAACAAATAAAAGTCATACTTTGCTGAATAGATGATTGAGAAAGCATTAGATAAAAATCACTATTGAATCACAATGTCCAAATTAAACCAAGTATATTTAAGGCTATAGCACCCTTCATACACACATCCCTCAAAAAGAAAGAAAGGAAGGAAGGAAGGAGGAAGGAAAGAGAGAAAAAGAAAGAAAGAGAGAGAGAGAAAGAAAGAAAGAAAGAAAGAAAGAAAGAAAGAAAGAAAGAAAGAAAAAAGGAAGCATAAGAGAAGCTTTTGGGACTTAGCTTCTCAGGCTTCCTGCTCTACCCTTGTAAACTGGCCCTTTAGGTGCAGAAAGGAGAAATGGAAAGGTCTCTGGCTCCCCCTAGAGGAAAGTTCTGGAATTTCTGTGTTGAGATGAGAGCCCTTTATAGCTATCAGTGGTGGATTTACCTTGAACTCTCATTGTGGCCTGCCATCTGTGGCCGTAAGTCCCCTCCTCGGCCTCCAACAGGCCTCTCTCACCTAACCTCCCCAGAGCTCCCAGCATCGCGTGCGTGTGCCACCCATCAAAGTGGCCCAGCTTTCAGCTTTAGTATCTTCCCTTTCTAAGCCCAAGATTTCCAAATAACTCTTCTCCCTTTAATGTACAGATTTATTTTTGAAAATTAGAAGAGTCCGTTATAGAGGCTCTGAATTGTCATGTCAAGAGTAGGGGCCAATTAGGAGTTCTAAATGGGTCTAATGTTTCATCACACTCCTTTAATCCCACCACTAGGGAGGCAGAGGCAGGCTCATCTCTGAGTTCTAGGCCGGCCCGGTCTGGTGGACCTAGTGAGTTCTAGGACAGACAGAAATACATAGTGAGACTCTGTTTAAACAAACAAAACATCAAACCCACCAAAACAAAAACACAAAACAACAAATAAACAAACAACAACAGTAAATAGGAAAAAAGAACAAACATGGCTTCCTTGGTATCAAGTATGCCTGTCTTTAGAGAAGGGGGAACAGACGTATGCAGCCTGAAGTTAGAGGTCAACAACATCAAGAATCACAGAAAGCCTACCAACTCATGGAAACTAAACATCACTCAACCGAACCATCTCTGGGTCAAGGAAGAAATTAAGAATGAAATCAAAGACTTCCTAGAATTTAACGAAAATGAATTTTAAAAAAAGAAATAAAAGGTGCTTTTATAACCAAATAAAGCTGGGTGGGTTCATATTGTGCATCTCTGTACATATATGTAATTGTGTATATTCATGATTGGTTTGTGCACAAGTCTGAAATACATGTAATTTTAGGTCAATTTTAGAAAACCAAGACTTGTAGATGTTAAGTTGCTTTCTGAGAGTCACAAAGTTAAATAGCTAAGCCTGCCTTTAAACTCAGAAAATAACCCACCTCCAAATCCAGGTTTCTATGTATGATATCATGCTATAGGTAGAGGTTTTTTTTTTGGGGGGGGGGATTGGGACTGCTGGCTCCCAACTAAATACACAGAGACTTATTATTAATTATAAATGCTCAGTCAATAGCTTTGGCTTGTTACAAACTAGCTCTTTCAACTTCACTTAGCCGATATTTATTATCTACGCTCTACCATGTCATAGTACTCTTTTTCAGCATGGCATATTTATCTTCTGTTTCCTCTGAATCTGGCTGATGACTCTACCCTTTTTGTTCCCAGAGTTCTTAGCCTGGTTCTCCCACCTAACATTTTCTTCCCTAGCTATTGGACAGATGGCTCTTTATTAAATCAATGAGAACAATACATATCTACATTGTACCAAAGAATTATTCCACAGCACCAATGACAGACATAGAAAACTGTTATAGTTAATGAGTCCCATTCAATAAAACTGACTTTGAGATGTAGTTTTCTCCTTGCTGATGCTCTGACAAAACCAAAGGGTCTTCTAACAGGATGTCCTACATAGTCCCAGTTGAGAGAAAAAGTAAGGAAGAGAAATAGAAAAATCACACAGTCTAGTTTTTAAAACCTGAGATAATTCTAGAAATCATAGAATTTCATAGATCATAGGCAATAGAAATATGACTAAGCTGGCTTTTCATTGTTCCTTCTGTTCATACTGCCCTGGTAGCATAAGAAGCCTCATTCTAAGTACATCTCCAAATTAGTAAAAATAATTAATGTCAATACTGTTGGTCTGACTTGCAACAGTATCATTTTAAGAGATGTGGGCTACTGTGTTCTGAATGCAAGTGTTCAACGAATTCACACCTGAGTGCTTATTCCTAATCCAGCAGAGTTAGGAGGAGTGGTGTTTAGAAGGCAGTTAGGTCTTGAGAAGGGAACACCCAGAATAGTATTAGCACCCTTATCAGATAAGCTTTTACCAGATAATACATGTGTTGGTACCTTAACCTTTGGACAGCTCAGCCTAGAGAATTGTGAGCAACACATCTATGTTGGTAGGTTGTTATAAATTATCCAGTCAAAGGTATTTTATTGTAGGTGCCTCAAGGGACCAAGACATGGTTCCACACCCTTTGTTTAATTTTTTTAAGGATTCAATGATACCATGAACCTTAGGAATATTATTGAGACTAAGATGCTAAAGTGTGGTGTAGCCAGATAAATATGTCCTTTGCTAAGCTCTGCCCATGGTTGGGCTTTGGATGAAAAGAGTCCTGGTGAAGAAGACTGGTGAATACTTGGTGAATTTCAGGAATCTGATTGGCATTCTTGTAGCTGCTGCACTTGTTTAAAAAAAAAAAAAAAAACACTCCTGGAGAAATTACACCTCTCCAAGCGATTTCCATGTGTGTCCCCTTTATACTGCTTTGTAGGGAATGTGCTTTAAATGAGGCCCTCTGCAGGAAGCAGGGATTCTAAATCCTCATTGACTTGCATGGCTATTCTAGGCTAAATTGGAAATAACTTCCTAAAATGAATGTTTTCACAGAATGGATTCAGCAGGAGGTTTTCACGGGTGCCAGCATCTTCAGATGGCTCTGCTTTACTGGGATGCTATTAAAACAATATCCTTGGGCAACCTCAGTCTCTGGGATTAGACATATTTACCTGTGCAGCATCTCAAAAGATAATAACAATCATAAAAGCCTCAATCTTTTTCCATGAAATCTGAGCCTGATGGTTTGACCTGGATAGTGAATCAGGAACTGAGAACTAATCCCTGGGTAGCAGCTCAATGTGTACAATTGTTCTTATTCCACTGGTCCCCTGGACTTAACCATGGGAAAGTATGTGTCTTGCATTGTGAGATGCCAATTATTTAGTCAAATGTTCTCATAATAGTAAGATTATAGAACTTTGAGGAAACACTGACTGTCCCCAGGCAGAGTAGATTGCAGGGCTCTATAGGCAAATGTTTTTCTCCTAGAGTATTGGGAGTGAAGATTTCACCTCAGGCTCAAGACCTGCAGGCTTGGAAATGCAAGCTACCAACTGCACACCAAACCTTCAAATCTGGCTTTTCTCAGAGAGAGATTGAAGGGTGCATTTGAAAACTATCCAGACATTTCTTAGGTAGGATAAAAATTTCTTGGCAGGACTTTAGAATTCCCCAGAGAATATAGACACCTCCAGTAAGCTACCAGAGGGGCTTCAAGTTCCCAAAAGAAGTCCAGTAGGCAGCCAGCATTGATGAATCTCTCACTTGATGGTTCTTAAACATGGAGACACATAGTCAAACACACATTCATACACACACACACAGACACACGCATGCAATATGTAACACTCTTTTAAAATCTCCTGTCAGAATTTCTAGGGACAAGTAGGAGAGTTTCTATAGAGCATAAATGGAGTACTAGAGTACTCTTTCCCAAGCCTCAGAGCCTAGCAGAACCACCTACAGGTCTGGTTCAACCACAGGTTTGGGGTCACATTCCTGAGTTTAGGATTCAGTGCATCTGAGGTGGCTGAGGGTTTTTCTCCTGGGTCCTGGGGACAGAGATGGTGGTCTTGGACTGTGCTTTGAGGTGTGTGGGTCTAACCTACCATGAAGATGAACTTGAAGTCTAGCAATACCTGCTATACCAATCATCAAGATTCTCATACTCCAAGAAACATTGCTGTGCTGTCAACTGTCAGGTTTTTCTGAAATACCTTATTTCAAGATGCTTTGGGGATTAAAAGCTTTAGCATTTACATCTTGAGATAGATCTAGCATATTATATCCCACATTACAACTTGAGCTTGAACTGAGGAGTTCTTTTAGAACTTTTGATCCTCTCTGTGAAGTCACCTTGAAGGTAATCTAAGTTTCAGTGAGAGGGGATCCCTGGTTGTTATTTTTTTTTTTAAGATCTCCAGCATAAGTTTGGATGATATTCTTTTCAACCCCCGGAGATTGGCATAGGGCCAGCTCATGGCATATTGGAAATTAGGGAGGGAAGACTTGAAAGGAAGGTTCCAGACTTGCTTATCTTTATTGTTTGGGGACTGACCTATCTCCTTTGTCAAGGGTACAGTCCTTCAGGTTGCTGGTCTAGGGAAGAGTTTTCCTAGGGCCAGGGTTCCCTCCTCATTCCTAGGATAACTCGATTTAACAAGCTTTTTTTCTTTTCTGTTCTTCTTGGAGATGCCTAGGTCTGGACCTAGAGTTGCATGATGGATAAAAAGCATCTCCCTTTTCCTAGGATGTATTTGTTATTAGTTGAATTAAATAAGTGACCCTGGGTTTACACATCACACTCTCTGAGTTCAACCTCTCTCTGTGTCTCTGTCTCTCTGTACCTCTCTCTTTCTTTCATACCAAAGAGCAGCATATATCATCTTGTCTCACAAAGAATAAAATTAACTTGTTATTTCCTAGAACACAGGAAAAAAACACGATTCCCCCAACTAGATTCCAAGATACAACAGCTATTCCCCTCTCCCTCTTACCCCCTCCATTCCCCCTCTTCCTCCTTCTCCTCATCTTCCTCCTCTCCCAGACTCCTCTTTCTTTTTAGATACTGGGCACTGAGCCTAGAGTCCTGAATAGGCTTGCCCCACCACTAAGACATAGCCACCTTCCTTCCTTTACTTTTCATTTTGAGACAGGCTCCCACCAGGTTTCCCAGGCTGACCTTGAACTCATTAAGCAGTCCAGACAGTCTCTGAGACTGCGCTCCTCCTGTCTCCTTCTAGAGTAGCTGGGATTGCAGCCATGCATATGACCCGGCTCAGCCGAACTTCCTTTCTGTCAAAACTCCAATCTTTACCTTACACCATCCACCCACGCCTTCACCTTTGTGACTGGACTTGCCTTTTCGTAGATCTCTTGGCTAGGACTCCAGGCAGCTGCTAAGTAGTTACCGGCTGGGCTATCACAAGCTCTGCCTGCCCATATCCTCTGTCTTTAAGACTTCTGTAGGTCACCATCTGATGGATGTTCACACTTCCTGTTTGTGTACTTGAACTCAACCAGTATTGGTCTCTCCTCTTCCCACCATCCTCATCCCAGTACCTCTTCTGATTGGAGCTAGTTTCTGGTGAGGCTGCATTTCTACAAGTGATGTGTTCATGCCATGAACCATACTAGATCCAGCATTGTCCTAGCTGGTCCACTGCCTTGTGTTTGTGTGTGGCGCTGGAGGGGGGGGGGTGTTAGAGGGAGGAATGATAGAGGAAGAATGAATGCAATGTTAACTTATGGTTTCATTATTCAAAAACCTTCCATGTAGTTTATAGAGACAAGACCTCTCATTAGAAGCTGGATTCACTAACGGGTTACGTTGACTAGCTCAAAATTCCCAGAAGTTCCCATGTCTCAGCCTCCTCTGTTAGGATTTACAAATGTAAGGCACTGTACCCAGCTTTTCATAAATATGGATTCTGCAGACTAACCTGAGATCCTCATTCTTGTGTGGCAAGCACTTTCCACAGCAAGCAGTCCCCCCCAGGCATCTCCCCAGGCCTTCACTGTTTATTGTTGGAAATATGATTTTATTGGAATACAGCCACACTGATTCATTTACATATTGTCTATGGTAATATGGAGACCTAGGGTCACAAAGCATAAAACGCCATTTACTGTCTTGCTCTTTACAGAAAGCCTATTGATATCAGATGCATTATATATTCTTTTGTGTTCCTCTAAATGCCTGGCACAGTGTTTTGCTCATAATAGCTACAAATCAGTTTTGATAAATGCCGTATGAACTTTCCTCTGAGATCATTGAAGCTATAATAGTGGTAAAGGAAAATCTTATTTTGACACAGTATTATACTACTCTGTATTATGTGGCCGGTATCAGAGTACGATCTTATGCATTTGTTTCATTTAGTGCTTCTACAAGCTCTACAGATAAGAGGGAGAACCTGGAAGAAGCTAGCTTTTTTTCTTCCCCAAGGCATCGACACAGGAAGAATGAGAGGTCTTTGTAATATCAGAACCTAAATTTTGAATTATTACTTGGGATGTACTATTCATTCCTAGCCCCGATAAGCATTGACAAACAGAAAGCTTCAATGAGCTAAGACTCAGAAACCAAGCAAACAAGAAAAAGGCTGGGTGAAGATGGTAGCAAGTGCCCCAGAAAGCAGGGGGGGTGGGGTGG